>VUQH01082912.1:0-16453 GCA_015106775.1 Etroplus canarensis
GGTCTGGACATGTTGAGAGGAGGGATAGTGGACATATTGGACAAAGGATGTTGAGGATGGAGCTGCCAGGCGGGAGGAGAAGAGGAAGACCACAGAGAAGGTTGATGGATGTAGTGAAGGAGGACATGCAGAGGGTGAGATGGAGGCAGATGATCTGCTGTGGAGACCCCTAACGGGAGCAGCCGAAAGAAGAAGAAGAAGAAGAAGAAGAAGAAGAAGAAGAAGAAGAAGAAGAAGAAGAAGACGACAATCCAGACACATACCATTAGCTCATCTGGTAAAGGACAGACAATGGTCCTTTACTAGATGAGCTAAAAGCTACCATCGCCTGTCAGTACCACACCGACGGTGCAGCAGAATCTCACACAAACCCACTTAAGTAAACTAAATATGGAAAAGATTTGAAAATGTTTTCACTAATTTTTAACCTATTTGCATATCTATTTTTAAATGCTGGTGAGGATGCAACCAAATAAGACAGAGCAATGAGTCTTTTTGCATATAAACCCGGAGGAGTTACATTCAGAGTGTCTCATGGCGCTTTTTTTCTTTCCACTGATGGGTCTGCGCATAAAAGAACATTATAATCCAGACGCTGACGCTTTATCATCCTGATCAGCTGTTCACAGCACTTCCTATGTTGAAATATACATCAACACTTCATCAGCATGAACTATCAGGTGGTTTTCATGTGTGCCACTCACTGCCACAACATGTCATTTTCCCGGGAATTTGTAGTTTTGAATTGCAGGCCTATCGCTGCCCCACTTTAAGAGTAAAGTTTGACTTTGTGCCTTTATGTAAAGAAGTTCCTGGAACACTTTCGCGTTCTTTTGTTTTTTGTACACAAATGAGTGTGTCTAAAAAAGGAAGGTATGAACGCACTCAAAACAAATTTTCTGTGGTTTTAAAGGCTTCTGTGCAACTTTTTTTTTTCCATTCACAGTTTTGAGACATACAGCTGTGATACTTCTGTATCTAGAAACGTGTGTAAAAAAAACTCCTTCATTCATTCATCATCCCTCCATTTTCTTCCTCTTATCCAATTCACGGTCGCAGAGGGCGCTGGAGATCATCCCAGCTGTCGTGGGGCGCAAGGCGGGGTTCACGCCGGACAGGTCGCCAGTCTGTCGCAGAGCCAACGCAGACACCCATTCACACTCACATTCATGCCTACGGTCAACTTTTACGGCCAATTACCTAACCCCTTCGCATGTTTTCGGACCGTGGGAGGAAGCTGGAGCACCCGGAGAGAACATGCAAACACAGAGGGGACTAAGGTGGCAGGCAGCTGGATTCAAACCTGAACCGTCTTGCTGTGAGGCAACAGTCCTAACCACTGTGCCACCATGCTGCCTGATGAAAAAAAAGATTTTCAGTTTTTTTGTGGTTTATTTTAGCTATTTATTTAGCTACTATGGGATTATTACATTCATATTATTAAAATGTTGGATGTAAAGGTTGTATTGATGCATGACAACTTCAAAGTCTACAAAAAAAAGGCCCTACAGAGCTAAAAAATGTAAAGATAAGCTCTGGCGGACTTGTCCTGTGGTAGGTCATAAAGGGTTAAACTGATATCACAGTTGTTGTGAGGTATATTCTTTCCACTGTAGCCCAAGTGGGTTTCCTTCCTCTTTCATGCCCTTGTTCAACCTCACTGTACGCCAAGTGATCTGTTTCAATCGATGAAGATGATGAAGAAAACTGATCCCTGTGTCCTTTGCCTGGTTGCAGTCATCTGCACCTAGTGTACAGTTAATAAAGCATCACAGGGAAAGAGATGCAAATTTAACAAGCGTACTGTCAATGCTGTGTACTGTAAGATGTTATCCGCTTTCTTTTTGGGCTGCGTTCGTCTGAAAACTGATGTCGATCGACAGAATCAGAGGCGGTGAAAAGTTTCCACCTTAATTCTGTTCTAATTAATGCTTAATGGTAAAATTAGCAGCGTTGAAGGCATAAAGATATTGTGCATGAATGGTTTATGCATTAGAAAAATACTATACACGCTAATTGTCAGTGATTGTGTGAAAGTGAACGCTAATCATCATCTACCACGATGTGAGCGCGCACTGACAGGCTCGGTTTGTGAGAACGAAGCTCATAAAACTGTTTCCGTCTTCGCGTTGTCTGTGCTTCTTTTATCCTTGATGATATTAAATCAACTATGGTGCAAATCTGGCAGACGCTGCAGAGCTAAAGGCTGTGATTCTGCATCTGAAGCCACAGCTGAGAAGCAACAGCGCACAGGACGGAACTTCGCTGCAGACAGCAGTAATGGGCCAAAGTGCACAGCATCATCTCCAGCTGGGAAAGCTATTGATTTCCCATTTGAAGTCCAAAGTGACACTTTGAAAACCAATTCGGGCTTATTTTGATTACAAACAGATTGTCAGATAGTCTTACTCGGACAGCATCATGAAGAAAATCAAATTTTCAAGTCAAAACTGGCTTTCACTTTCCGAGCTAATCAGAAATGCAATATGCCAAAGAGCACTGAACCTGCAACATCAAACCTTTGACGTTGCAGGCTTGTGGGCCCCTGTGGCTGGGTTCGGACGCCGTGGTAGCCATTTCTCATAATTATGTTGTGTTCATCTGACCGTCAGTGGGTGTAAATAAACAGCAGTGGCTACAGGTTGTGAGTAAATACAGTCACAACATTTCAAATTAGAACATTAAAGATGTAGTGGCTCATCCAGCTCACAATCCATCACCATTCATTGGCTGCTGTGAGAAGTCTTTTTGTCACAACTTATTAAGAATTAAAATCCATCGAGGCTAGCAAACAGTCACATTCAGAACAACGGATCGAGTTCTTGCCCGGCCCTAATCTAGTTTAAGACATTAATTATGGCATATATAAGTCTAATGATGGCATTTACACAGATGGCGGAGGGGAACATACAAACACTCATTTACTCTTAGGAGTAGAAGTTCTTGAGAAAATAGAAAATGACAAAATATGACTTTGAGCAAAATTTGGGTGAAGACGCATTAGGTGACGACTGTAAGCTTCAGTAAAAACTGAACAATAATCTCAGAGAAGTAGCGATTCTTGTGAAAGTGGAAGAGTGAATGGTAAATGGACTAGTGCTTACATAAAGCTTTTCTACTCTCAAAGCATAATATACTACAGGCCTCCTTTACACATTCACACCACTTTATTTTATGTATGCCTTTAAGCATATTTAACTATCATGCACACATTCAAACCCCAATCGATGCATTGGGAGTAATTTGGGGTTGCGTGTCTTGCCCAAGGACACTTCGGTATGCAGACTGGAGCAGCCAGGGATCAAACTGCCAACCTTCTGTTTAGAGGACAACTCACTTCATCTCCTATGTCACAGAAAATCGGCCCATAAAAAGAAAAATGTGATCTTGGCCTCGTGCCTAATTTTTGTGCGGACCCATTGAGTGATTGCTGAGTGCAAGTTTACCTAAACTCTGACCAGTACTGTAGGAGGAGTAGCAATTCTTGTGAAAATGGAAAAGAGCCCATAAAAAGACAAACGTCACCTTGAGCACAATTTGGGTGAAGCTCCATTTATGTGAGTTTGATTAAATTCTGACCAAAACTCTAGGTGGAGTAGCGATTCTTGTGAGTTAGGGGTAAGTAGGTTCTTTGCCATGGCATTAGCTCATCAGTCCTGGCTACTTAATGCACGTGTCATTTTTTTGTGCATCTCGTTGTTTTGATTGGGTTTTTTTGGGCAATTTTTTAGCCCTTATTCAACAGGACTGTGGAAAGTAGACAACAAAGTAGGGGGGGGGGGCTGCAGAGGCAAAGACTCTACCCTTCAGTATATAGAACACCAACTACACCAGCTGTTATTATCCATTATTTCTGCATCAAACAGCCACGGCACGATGGGATTATTAGCGCCATCCCTTGAGAAGTCATCGGTCAGAGATGACATATTTGTGTTGTTGTTACATATGAACTTCCTAATTACACTGGGAAAGCCAGACCCCACCACCACCACCACCACCACTCTTCTCATTACAGCCCGTATCCAAATTGCTTCCTGATGCCATCACTGATCAAATCCTGGAGGTCGCTTCCAGTTCCACAGCATCCTGCGCGCAAAGCAAGGCCAGCTGTTTGGATGAAGAGCGTTCCCTTAAAACGTGACGTCTACGCATTTGATTTCTTTTGTCTTCCGTACAGACTGAAATGGTCAGAATTATAAGTTTAGGGGCTGAAGTCTATCCCAGCTGCCACAGGGCCTATCTTTGAGTGAGTTTTTTTTTCCTCTTACTTTGTTATGAGTACAAATATAAATACAGACGTAGCCTGAATAAAACTTAATAGAATCTCATGAGTCCAAATTTAGTCGGGGCCATTTTTAAAAAACGATCCATTTGTGTTTTCAGCTATGTATTCAGACATTTCTCATCCTCCAAGTAAAGTCATGAGAAGATAATGTTTACAGGGATGTGCAAAAGTCTCAGGCCACCCTCCGTTTCTTTATTTTTGGCTTCCAAGGAATCAGTCCTTCTTTCATTTTTAAAGCAGTCTTGAGAAATAGTTCTCCAGGCTTTCTAAAGGTCTTTCTAAGGTTTTTTTGGCAGCTTTTTTCAGACATTTTCGGCACATTGGCACTGATGGCGAGCACTGTATCCATAAATAAATAAATAAATCTGAGGAAACTGGACAGGTGGAGGACAAAAGGAGAAGTGGCAGGCCTAGAAAACTATCTACGGCAGATGAACAGCATCTGAGAGTAATGTCCTTCAGAAGTAGGGAAAAATCCACGACACGGGACCAGAGAGATGCATCTGGCCCTTCAGTTAATCCATCTACTGTTTGCTCAAGTCTCGTCAGAAATGGCCTCAACTGAAGTGTGGCTGTCAAGAAGCCATTCTTAAGGGAGGGGAAAAAGGCCGAGGTATGCCAGATTACACGAAAACTGGACTGGAAATCACTGGCAGCTGATGAACAGACCTCGACATTATTGGAGCAGTCTGGAATCATCTTGACAGAGAACTGAACCAAAGGCAGCCAACATCCAAAGAAGCGCTTTGGAAAGTCCTTCAAGAAACATGGAGAACTATTCCTGGTGGTTTCTTAAAGAAATGACTAGAATTCTTGGCTAAGAGGGTTCAGGCTCTGTTGAAGAATAAAATATTAATTTTGAAGCTGGTAAGAACTGTACACACTGTTTTTGCTTTATTTAGGTTAGTTCTATTCTATGTCTGTGTGTTTTTTTCGATTAACCGATGCAGTATTGTATCGTGATATATTGTATTGATACAGTCTGTCATGGTCCCCTGCCCTCCAGGTCATGACCTACTTCTCTTTAGTTCTCTTCTGCTCTCAGGTATGGGTTGGGTCAATTAACTATGTGTTTTGTCTTCAGGTGTGGATTCTGGCTGGGTGGAGTTGAGGCTGCACACCTCGTTGCTGTCCTTTTTAAGCCCTGCGGTTCCCCCCAGACTCTGCTGGAAAGTAGTTCTTACTTGGGCAGTTACCTAGGCTTTGTGAAACGTTCTGATTAGTTTTGACGAATATCTTTGTGGATTTTCTGACGTGGCTCTCTCTGTTGCATTCAGGATCTAAAGCCAACCACCTAGACAAACTGCTGGAACTGCTGGAACCTCTCTCGTTTTCCCGGACCCACAAACCATGCGCTAAGGATAGTAGGGCTGCAAGGATTAGTCAACATAATCGACTAATTTTTTTAGTCGACGTAGAATTTTAAAGTCGACGCATCATATTCTAAAATCTCATAAATGTGTTTTTGTAACTGCAATACACTACAGGAACATGTGGGGGCAGCACCGCTTTCATTGTCTGCCAAGACCGCACTCAATATTAAAAAGAAGAAGGTAGAGTGAACGACAGAATAAACGGAGAGAGGAGGGTAAAGAAGATGGAAGAAAATGAGACTTTCAAAAGTGTGGGAGCACGTCACAGAAAACAAACAAAAAGGCGGAGCTTACACTACTACAATGCACAAGCGTTTAAAGCGCCGCCACCCTGGAGCTGTGACGTCACCTCCGGATTTTTAAGTTTTAGAGAGTTAAGATAATGCGTTCCGTTGATGTCTCGTTAATGTTTGAACAATAATTTTTATGTTAGTTTACCTGTCGGAAACAAGGTCTCATGGACGATGCTTGCTAACCAGTTATGTTAGCTAATGAGTTAAGTGCAACAGTAAATCAGTGAATGGGGTAGCTACACTGTCTCCTAGTTTTTGCTGGCGTTAATATTAGAGTTGACTCTGAATAGTAAACCTCCTTCACCTCATGTTAGTTAATCTGTGGGTTGAAGCATATCAATAATTCATTAGATATATAATCAGTTAACTGCACTTCACTTATCTGAGATAAACTATGACACAAATCCTTCCATTTGTGATAATTAGCAACAGCTTTCTGTTTTGTTCTGTTTTAGTAGCACTAAGCAAAGGCGTATCCCACTCTTGCCTCACTGAAAGGAATCACTGACAGATTAGTCGACTACCAAAATAATCATTAGTTGCAGCCCTAAAGGACAGCACCCAAGTCATCTCACGCTCAAGGACCCAGCTCACGCCCCTCAGGCCTCAGCTTCCCCTTTTCTGGATCAAAACCTCACCCCCAGTTCCCACATGCATGCTGAGAGACTTTGCATTACCACTCACACATCCTGTAACTACACCGAACTGTAAACAAACTGGCTACATCCATTATTCGCTGTCTGTCTGCTTCTGAGACCTTAACGATCAACTCTGATACAGGCACACCAAATGTCAATATCCTGTGATAAAATCTGCAAATACAAACTGAACATTTTAGTAAAACCACCTATGTAATCTACGTATATTCTCACATTCTCCGGTTGCTGAAAGTGCTGCATGACTTTGGCTGTAGAAGCGGCACTGTTCAAAACACATGTAATGGTATCGTTTATCACACGTTTGAATTCAGTTAAGATGGACGAGACTGTAAAGCACTGACACTTCTCAGTTATGGTGTCAGTCAGTCTGTCTGTCTGGTTGTCAGTCCAATTTTGCAGCAATAAAAATGACAAAACGTGAGAGGAACAGACTGAGAGCTTCGTCTTATTAGACAAAACACATGTTGACAGAGTTTACCTTTGGGGACACAATTTGCAGTTGAAAAAAGGTGCTATATCGCAGTATGTTTTATTGCAATACTCTGCATATCGCGAGATGTTTAAAATCCCAAAAATATTGTATCACGAGTTAAGGTTCGCGATAATGTATCGTATCGTGGGGTCTCTGGTGTTGTGACACCTTGGTCGTCCTGTCCAATACTGGCTGTGCTTATTCTGCTGTGCAGTCACGGTCTGGAATATATTAATGACGACTATTCAAGTCTATTTTTTCCCTTTCCAGTAATGGTGCTTCTTTTAAAACTCAAATCAATATCTGCATTTGAAAAAAACAGCACAACTCAAGATATAAATATTTAGTAAAACCACGGCGCACCTACTCCCTACACACAATCAAGGTATATTTAAACATCAGAATGGCAATGAAGCACCATTTCCTGTGAATAAACTGGCCTGAAATCAACTGCAGCCCTCTGTAGCGTTTACAAATAAGTCTGGTTTCCGTAAAGCATGCGCAGGCGTACAGTTACACGCGTATCAGACTGCCCACAAGAAACTGTATCAGCTCTGAGTGGCATTCTCACACACTTCTGACGAGATAGAAGCTTTTCAAAGACTCAGCTTTATCGTTTAATCTGTAGCTTAAGCGAGGAGGATCCAGATCAGATATGATGAAAAGGAGACATGCTGTATCTCAGTTGTCTATCAGTCACATCACTTAGCTACTTTCCCCTTTCAGTAAATACAATACATTCTTACAGGAAACAGCTTAGTCAGTACTTTCTACATGACTCTTGCTTTGTTTTTTGATGAGGTTTTGATAAGATTTCAAAAAAAACAAGCCTGTTTTTTCCCCATCTCTTATATACACACACTGTCTCCTAATAGGCTTCTTGAAAATGTTGGGTTTTAATGCTCTAGAAAGAACGTGGCACCATTAGCCACCCACAGCTACTGTTATACAACCTCAGTTCCAAAAAGGTTGGGATGCTCCGTAACATATAAATAAAAAACACAGTGTAATGTAGCCTGTAGCCGGAAAGATAAACCCTGGGTTGACCAGTTGATTTGATAACCACCTTTGCGTGCTCGCCGATAACGGGTTAAGTGAACCCAGAAAGTTATCCTCAGTGTGTTGAACTCGCTTCGTTGTACGGGGCTCTGGTCTCCTCGGCTCCTAGATGTTTAAAGGAACAGCGGATGCTACACAGCGGAAAACGAGGCCCCATCCCAACTTTGAGACGAGCTAGTATTTATTAAAAAAAGTGCTAAACTGTCTCACTTTAGTGTCCCCGTAGCGTAGTGGTTTACACATTTGCCTTACAAGCAAAAGATTCCAGGTGGGAGCACAAGTCCCTCTCGCCATGGAGGGTTGTGGTTTAATCTGCTGTGGCGACCCCTTGGGGAGAATATGGAGTTGCAGCTAGAGCAGAAAACGACTCAGCTATTAAGAATATAAGAATTAATTAAGGCTTAAGTACAGAGATAAGCCGAAGCTGCAGTAAAGCAGTTACTGAAAGGTAAGAGATAAGCTGAATAGTGAGTCTGTAACTGATACAGCTACTGATTTCTGTTTCTGATATCATGTGCAAATTTTAAACTTTGTGATATTTTCATTTTTAAATGTCACACTTGCCCTTAGTGTTGGCGTTACATGACATCACTTAGTAGCTGTGAAACACCAGTTTCCTGGGGGTTTTTTTTATAATCACAGTAAAATGGAACGTAATCAGTTATTGCTTTAACCGCAGAGCCAATACTCCATATCAGCGTTCCTGAACTGCTGCTGCGTTCAGTTGGCTCGTACGGATTCAGCTCTGCCTAATTAAACAGCGCGCGCAATCTGCTGTCACTTACCACCAGTGGCAGCGTGCAGATGATGAAGATGATGGTCATGAAGACCAGCAGGACCAGGTGCTCCACCTCCTCAGCCATGGACAGGGCCTTGCGGTCGCTGTTGTATCTCATGGTGGACATCACTGAGCCGTTCCTCCTCCGACGCTGGTACATCTTGTACAGCTGGTACACCACAAAGCCGTTACACGCCACAATGGTCATCACCAACACCAGCAAGACAGTGGCGTACAGGATGGCATAGACTTTGTCTTCTCGTGCATTTGGGTTCATGTCAATGAAGCACCATGTGCCCGGGCAGTACTGTACATACTGCCCAAATCCAGCAAAAGGGAGCAGACAGAATGCCGTACACAACAAAAACACCACCATGATTGCGATGTACGCGCATTTCTTGTTGACATGCTGGCTGTACAGGTAGGGGTACCCAATGGCGAAGCATCTTTCCAACGCCGTAGCAAAGAGAAGCAACAGGGTGGCCAGGGTGAAGAAGGTCATGGTGACACCAAAGTATGGACACGCACTACTGGACATACTAATCAAGGTTTTGTTGCGCGCGTATGACAGCTGAACGAGCGGGCTGACCAAACAGGTCCCGGCCAGGTCCGTAACCACCAGTGACGTGATGAGCACATGGAATAAGGCAAGCTGCCGCGTTCCTCCAGGCCTCGTGTTCTTGCGTCGCCTGATTTCCAGGATCACCAATGCAGCCACGTTGCCAAAGATGCCTGCGGCGAACATGATGGCACTGATCAGGGGCGTCTCGGCAGGGTCAATGTGCTCTTGAGAGTGGCATGTGTCATTTTGTCCATGTGGGTGATACATAGTTGGACTCCGGCTTGATGTGATTTTAAAAAAAAGTGTATCTGATTCAAAAAAAAGAGTCAAAAAAGCTTCCTTAAACAGTTATCTGCAGCCATCCTGTTAAAGCAAAAGGAGGGAAAGAGAGCCATGAGATCTCACAGTGCATAGAATGCAACACTTGTTAAGTATTAACATGTTTCAGCCTAATTTCAAACACTGTAGCTATAAAGCTCTGCGGGCCACTTTGAGACCCGCCTGTGTTGTGCAAATGAATCACATTAAAAGGAGCCAACTTTAATAACAATTTTTTTAAAAACAGCTTTACATCGAGGAAAATTTGAAGAAAAGGAATGTTTCAATTTGACAAAAGCCCACCATCATTGGTGGTGACAGCAAATGAATTTGAACAGTTTACCAGTAAAATGTATCAACGTCACGGGGAGCTGCTGGAGATGGGCAAAAGAGCCACAGTTTTGAAACTCCGTTACCTGCCTGACCACTGTACCATCTGTAAAGTCCGAGGGTTGTTTTTCTGAGGTTGTCCTGGGCCACTTAGTTCCACTGAAGGAAATTCCTCATGCTTCAGCTCACAAGACATTTTGGACATTTCTATGCTTCCAACTATTTGGGAACAGTTTAGAGAAGAGGGAAGACCCTTTTCTGTTCCAGCATGTCTGTGCTGCAGTGCACAAAGCAAGCTCCATAAAGGCATAGCTGGACGAGTTTGGTGTGGAAGAACTTGACTGGCCCGCACAGAGCCCTGACCTCACCCTCATCAAACACCTTCCGGATGAACTAGAGTGACGACTGCAAGCAGGGCCCTCCTGTCTGTGTCTGACCTCACGAATGCGACCATCTCCTCATCAACACAAGATCTTCACTGCAATTTAATTATGACTCAACAAAGCATTTGATGTGTCTACCTGTCACTCACTGGCCCAAGAGGACCTAGCATCATTGGCGAGGGATGTTCCCAAGTCTCATCTAATTTCAGACTGTTTTGATTCACTGTCAACAAAGCTGACAAGACAACGGGAGCACACTTGACGCTTGCAAGACTATGTCTGGCTCTCCTGATCCTGTACACGCTGTGCGCGGAGAGGGAAGAGGGATTGTTCCATTTCCCACTACAAAAAATAATTTTGCTTATTAGCAAAAAATTCCACCGTTCTAAATGTACGTTTTGGAATTGTGAAACCCAGAGTTGTTCCTCTTCTGTTTGGGCCGTTTGTAACAGATAATCAGCTGACAGGTTCAAAACGTGCACTCCAAGCTCTCACACACATCACAAGGGAACCACACACACGCGCACACACACACGTGTTTCTTAATCATCTCTCTGTGCTGATTAAGAAACACATTACTGCACAAACATCATCTTGTCCGTCTGTCTGTGAAATTCAGAATCCTGCCTGTTCACTGTATTTTTCATCCATCAATCAATTTAACCCCGCAAAATAATAAACACATCTGCTCCATTTGCATGACTCTGTGTCTGTGTGGGTGCCTAACACACTCGCTCACTTGTTCTGGATGATGCTGAGGGGGCCTAGGGTGGCACCCCGACCCCCGTTTGCCCACCCAAAAATGTACTGTCATATCAGTGTAATCACTGGCAGGTCTGACTCCCTTTTTCTGTGAAAAATGGCCTTGTCCTCCTCAGTACATCACTTTATAAATATATCTACAAAACTATAAAATCTTAATTACGTGTTTGTAAGTTTTTTAAAACGCTAAGTAAGAGGGGGGCTTGTGTCCCCAACCTGGAATCGAACTAGGGACCTTTCGCTTGTAAGGTGAATGTGTAAAACGCTACACAACTGGGACACATAATAAGCAATAGCAACTATAAATAAATTGCTAAAAAAGTGCAATAAAAAAAAACAAAGAAACTGAAAATGACTTTTCTAGATACAGAGATTTAACAGCTTAATCCCTCAAAAGTGTAAATTTTTTTAAAAAAGTTGCACAAAATTTGCTTTGAGTGTGTTCATAAATTCATCTTTGAGATACACTCATTACCAGTGGACTCTGTGGATTTTTTTTTGAGAGCCCTCTGCGGTGATCCAAGGGGGAAAATCTGCTGAGGGTTTTTCGCTTGTTACATAATCGATGATCAATTAAACAAAAAAAACATGATCATGGTTTCCTGAGCGACTATGTTGATTTATTTAAAACAAGGGACCTTTCCCTTAAATAGCAACACGCGCCTCTTTAAGCTCTGATTGGGCCTGCTCGTGACCTCTGACTCTGAAGCCTGCTTCTTGTTCAGAAAATGCCGACATCGAGGTGAGGCCTGCGACGGTCCGATGAACCAAGCTCACCACGCAGCAAATAAGACAGAACGGGCGTGGCTGCGAACAGACCACAGTAAGAGCGGTCTGAGAGGTTAGCTGTTTGATTAAAAATAAAGAAACTGCATTAACTTGCGTCACTGCGGCCATCTGATTCGCATTTCTTACTTTGTGAGACGCGGTCTCACCCTGACCTCTGCGCCGCGTGCAAACCGTCAGCATCCGTCTGTCAACGGCACCGTTTTCGGAGCCGCGCTCGCCGCCAGGTTTGGCCCGGGCGACAGAAGCAGGCGGTCTGGGCACAGCGCGCGGAATTTTCAATCAGCTTTCAAGCGCTTGCGTTTCATTTCAGCGTCCGCTGCCTGCCATTTAACCCTCTCAGGCCAGCTGGAGCGCCCATTTGCATATCTATTTTTAAATGCCGGTAAAAATGCAACCAAATAAGAGAGGGCACTAATCCTTTTTGCATATCAAACCGGAGGATTTACTCTTACACTTCATGCATTCAACCGTGTCTCAGAGCGCCGTTTCCTCCCACTGACGGGTTTGCAGAAATCAATTTAAACAGAAACATCATAATCCAGACGCAGATGCTTTATAGATCCGATCAGCTGTTCACAGCACTTCCTGCCGTGGAATATACATCACCCTGTTATCAGCATGAACTGTCGGGTGGTTTCCATGTGTGCCACTCACTGCTACACCAGGAGGTGATGTCATTTTCCTGTGAATTTGTAGTTTTGAATTTTAGTCCTATCACAGGTCCACGTTAAACTTAAAGTTTGACTTTGTGCCTTTGTGTACAGAAGCTCCTGAACACTTAGAACTTTGATCGCACTGCTGGAAACACTTTACCTTGATGTTCATGACGTCTTTCTGTAAACTGTGCACAATGTGCATTTTATTTTTGTTTTCGGTGTAGTTTACAAAAATTACGGAAATGAAGTTATGAACGCACTCAAAAAAAAAAAAAATTCTGTGGTTTTACAGGATTTTTTTTTTCCATTCACACTTTTGAAACATACAGCTGTGACATTTCTGTAGCTAGAAAAATGTGTGTAAAAAACAATTTCCAGTTTCTTTGTGGTTTATTGCACTTTTTGGCAATTTATTTAGTTGCTGTGGAATTATTACATACAGCTTATTAAAATCTGGGATGTAAAATGTTCAGATGAGCTGTGGTGGACTTGGTTTAAAATGCGGAGCAACAATAAGGTTAGTGCGACCTGATGCCAGCAAACTAAATGTGGGGCGTGTTGGTAACGCCGCATGGTGAAACTTTCATATCCAACTTTGAAGTTAAAATTCAATAGAGCTTACAGGTTACCGTCTCTGTAGCATAGTGGTTTGCACATTCACCTCACAAGCGAAAGGTCCCCGGTTTGATTCCAGGTGGGGACACAAGCCCCCCTCGCCTTGGAGGGTTGCGCCGAAGAAGGGCATCTGGTGTAAAACCACGAGATTTAAGCTCTTCCAGCGTAGGAGCAGCCCCGTTATGAAAAGGGAGATCATGTCAGAGTTTGGGGCCGACGACAGCAAAGGAACGACCCCCCCGTGAGCTTCGGCCTGAATTTTGGGACCACTAAGAGTCTCTGATCAGAGGACCTCAGTGATCTTTGAGGAATAAGAGATCTGACAAATAGGCTGGAGCTAACCCATGTAGCGATTTAAAAGCAAATAATAAAGGCGTCAAATCAACCCTCAGTCGGACAGGAAGCCAGCGTAAAAAAGCGAGGACTGGGGTAATGTGGGCAGATTTTCTAGTCCCAGCTGAAAGGCGAGCGACCTATGCGGATTAATCTGCTGCGGTGGAATACAAGGGAGCAGCTAAAGGTACCTTTCTTTATTTATTTAGAGGTTACAAGATTGGCATTCAGCACATGAGGGCCTAATACTGCATGTTATGTCTCAGGTTGATGGACGGAGCGAAGGCGGACATGCAGAGGGTTGGCGAGATGGAAGAGGACAAAGAAGAGAGAGGGTGAGATGGAGGCAGATGATCTGGCAGCCAGAAGAAGAAGAAGAGGAAGAGGAAGAAGAAGTGCCACCTTTCCAGTCCTGCTGCTGAGTTCATACAGTAAGGATAAAAGGAAGCTTCAGGTGGTACTTATGGTTCATATCCTCCCATATTTCTGTAACCATCTCTGGGTTTCTGTAGGGAGGTGCCCACAGACTGACATGCCATTTTTTAAAGCCCCCTACCAACCTCTGAGGCAGCACGGCGGTGCAGCGGTTAGCACTGCTGCCTCACCGCGAGAGGGTCCGGGTTCAAATCCGACAGCTGGCTGCCTTTGACCCTTCTGTGTGGAGTTAGTGCGGGTTCTCTCCACGTTCCAAAGACAAGCAATGTGTGTTAGGTTAAATGGCAACTGTGAAGTGAATGGTTGTCTCTCGGCGTTAGAGCGTACCCTGCCTTTAGCTGGGACAGGCTCCAGCGCCCCCTGTGACCCTGAATTGGATGAATGTACCAATCTATTTTTGGAGGTTCTAAATGTGATCCAACTTTCGCTTCCTTTCAGTCGCTGTAGGGTCCTGTTTATGTCAGCATCGTGTGTCAAGCTTACACAAACAAGGTATGGGGGGGAGAGGGGGGGGTCGCCACAGCGGATCAATCCACACTGGTTATTTGGCAGAGGTTTCACGCCGGGACGTCCTTCCTGGCGCAGCCCTGCACGGTGACACAACGGGGACGAGCACCAAATGAAACAGTCCATCATCATCTGCAGCTTCACCAGCTGTGGACCTGTCATGACTCACGCGCACTGGGTGACATCAAGCTGTGTGGTATGGTCCATCACATTCAGCCTGGGACATTCTGGTGTCTTGTGAGTGTCCCACAAGATGAGACACGCTAACCTTCACCTAAAGCCAAGCCAGACTTCAGAAAAGTCCTGCAGAGCCAGTCAAGACGCGGGACAGTGTCTCGGGCGTGGAGGGGGGGGCGAGGGATGACTAAAGGGGGGACATCTGGTCGTCCCACTTACCACGGTAAGGCGTCCGGCGTCGAAGCGCACCTGGCGAGCCAAAGTCGGGCAAAATGAACGCGCCGAATGAGAAGCGCCGAGCGCAGCCACTGACGGGCGCCCCACACGAGAGAAAAGCCCTAACTCTGCCCCGCGTCCCCCGCCGGAGTCTGGCTTCCCGTGAGGAGACGGCGCGAGCGCAACTGTCCCATCCGCGCGGAGCGCGCAGCGGCGACGCGCATCCAGCGGCCACGAAGATAAGCTGATGAGCGTCTCACCTGCGTCTCCGAGTCCCCGCGCGTGTGAGGCGGGCTTTTGCTTCCGCCCGTTAAGCTCGCGAAGTCCACTTTCGCCGCGCCGGCCTGTCGTCTGCGCCTCTCAGAGGTGAGGTGCCGTCAGGGGCGAGGCGCGCCGCGGTGTGACGGGGCGGCCGCGGGTGGACCCGGGTAAAGGGAATCGTGGGGTGACGTCACACCGCACGGGTCCACCCACCCTCCGTGAGCATGCCGACGCTAGTTAGCTGCAAGCTTTTGAGTGCTTTTAAGCAGCGCCTCAAAGTGCACTCAGACACAGGCAGTGGCGCTTTAAAAAGTAAAAAAAAAAAAGAAAAAGTAACTTCCTCAACAACAAAACTACAGGCTCACGCTTAGAAACCCTTCTTCTTTATCTAAGCTGCTCCCGTTCACATTCACGCTCCACAGGGAGCCGTTTGGGGTCCAGTTAGACCTTGGCTGGGACCAAGCCGCCAACCTTCCAGGTAGAAGACAACCGGGTCTGTCTCCAGAGCCGCAAACTTCACCTATCGGCTGCTCCCAGATCATCTGCCTCCATCTCACCATATCACTGCATCCTCTTCCCTCACACCAACCCTCTGCGTGTCCTCCTTCACTACATCCATCAACCGTAGTCTTCCTCTTCTCCTCCTGCCTGGCAGCTCCATCTTCAACATCCTTTGTCCAGCATGTCCACTATCCCTCCTCTGAACATGTCCAAACCATCTCAGCCTTGCTTCTCTGACTTTTATCTCCAGGCTGTCCCTCTGATGGACTCATTTCTAATCCTGTCCATCCTGGTCAATCCCAGCATCTTCAGTTCTGCCACCTCCTGCCTTTTTGTCAGCGCCACCATCTCCAAACCCTACATCATAGCAGGTTTCACTAAAACATACCTTTAGCTAGAATAGAATAGAATAGAACTTTATTGATCTCACAGTGGAGAAATTCACTAGTTACAACCGCCTAAAGTAACACACAGTGAGGTGCAAGAAGTTCACACTTTAGTATAAATAAAAGTCAAAAATAAGCATCTCCCTTGTGGTTGCCACAAAGGATTAATCCACACCAGCAATTTGGCAGAGGTTTTAGACTGGATACCTTTCCCTGACACAACCCTCCATGGTGAGCAGGGCTTGTGTTCTCATCTGGAGTTGAACCTTGGACCTTTGCTTGTAAGGCAAATGCGTAAACCAC
>VUQH01082914.1:0-13164 GCA_015106775.1 Etroplus canarensis
TCAGTCTTTTTGGGTAGGAGTCTATCAGCATGGCACATCTTGACTTGGCAATATTTGCCCACTCTTCCTTGCAAAAGCGCTCCAAATCTGTCTGATTGTGAGGACATCTCTTGTGCACAGCCGTCTTCAGGTCACCCCACAGATTTTCAGTTAAATTTAGATCTGGGCTCTGGCTGGCCCATTCCAAAACTTTCACTTTCTTCTGGCAAAGCCATTCTTTTGTTTATTTGGATGTATGCTTGGGGTCATTGTGGTGCTGAAACGTGACATTCCTCTTCAGCTTCAGCTTTCTAGCAGACATCTGAAGGTTTCAGGCCAAAAAACTGACTGGTATTTGGAACTGTTCATAAGTCCCTCCACCTTAAATAAAGCACCAGTTCCAGCTTAAGAAAAACAGCCCCAAAGCATGATGCTGCCACCACCATGCTTCACCGCGGGTATGGTGTTGTTAGGCCCGATTCTTTTATTGGAAGCCCAAGAACAGTCCGGAGAAATCTTCCATTAATATAAAAAATATTTATTGCGGTCACAGGTAAAGTATAGCAGCGCTGGACTCAATCTGACAAAGCTCTCGCAGGAACTCAGCCAGAATGAGCCCAGATCACAGGAATCAGTTCACATTTATCTTCTTGGGCTGGGCCTTGCCCCGATACAGAGGTGAATTCACGCGAAACAGTTTGTAATTGGGCACCTATTATTGACATGGACAGCCTTAACTGCCCAAAACAGTGAGATAATCAAAGTATGTGGATGTTGATTTCAGGTGCATATCTAACACCGCAGAAAATGATAGACAAGAATATAGCCTGTCTCTTAGCACACCGAAACCAGTCCTGGCTGGTTATGTTGTCTTATAATTTGAACAAGCAAGGTCACAACTTATACACAGTGTACTTTGAGCAAAAACATAGATCTTGTACTCTTAAGAAAATACATGATGTTCCAAAACAAAGTCAGTTATGGTAGCACAGAGCGGGTTTCAGAGTGTGAGAGACTTGGAGGAAAGATGCCTGATGTCCAGATTTGAAATTATTTCTAACAGTGTGCTAGTGATTAACAGTATTGATTTTGTACCAAAATTGCCTTTTAAAAAAGTTCAGCCTTGGTTTCATTAGACCATACCAAATTTTGAGGGAGACCCGGTGTATTTTTTTTTTTTTGCAAAATGTACCTAGGTCTGGATGTTTTTCTTTGTAGGAAAAGGCTTCTGTCTTGTGACCCTACCCCATAGTTCAGACACATGGAAAATAAAGGAGATTGTTGTCACATGTTCTACACAACCAGTACTTGCCGGAAATTCCTGTAGCTCCTTCAGTGATGCTGTAGGCCTCTTGGTGCCTGCCTGACCAGGTTTCGTCTCTTCTTTTCATCAGTTTTGGAAGGATGCCGTTCTCGGCAACATCACTGTGGTTCTAAATTTTCTCCACTTTTTGATCACTGACTGTCACAGTGTTCCATGTAAATATTTTTGTACCCTTCTCCTGGCTGATACCGTTGAACAATAAGATCCTTTGATGTTTTGTCAGCTCTCTGTGAATCATGGCTTTTGCTGTAGGATGTTAACTGAGTCAGGAAAATCCTGCGAGGGCAGCTGAACTTTATTTTGAGTTAATCAGAGTCACTTTAACTGATGGCAAGTGTGTACCAAAAAGACTGAATGCATTGCTTTTGATTGACTCATCCCTACTGTATGATAAACGGTCAGTTTGAAGCTTGAAGATAAGGACTTCACATCCTATGATATGGTATTAGAAAAATGCAAACATTTTTAAAAAGATGAGAAATATTTTATGCACCACTAAATCTACCTTTCCACCGTACCCCAAAGGTGCTCTATTTTATTATGATCTGGTGACTGGAGGCCATTTGAGACCAGGGAACTCATTGTCATGTAAAAGAAATCAGTTTGAGATGATTTGAGCTTTTTGACATAGTGCATTATCCTGCTGGAAGCAGCCATCAGAAGATGGGTGTGCTGTGGTCATAAAACGGATAGACACGGTCAGCAACATCACTCAGGGAGGCTGTGGCGTTTTAAACGGTGCTCAGTTGGTACTGAGGAGCCCAAAGTTTGCTTACAGAAAATCCTCCACACCATTATGCCATGAGCAGCCTGAACTGTTGATGTAAGACAGGATGGATCACTGCTTTAATGTCGCTTACACCAAATTCTGACCCTGCCATCCAAATGTTGCAGCAAACATTGCCACTCATGAGACCAGACAGCATTTTTCCAAGATTTTTTTATTCCAATTTGGTAAGCCTGTGCAAATTGTAGCCTCTGTTTACTCTTCTTAGCTGACAGGAGTGGCACCAGGTGTGGTCTTCTGCTGCTGTAGCCCATCTGCTTCAAGGTTCAACATGTTGTGCATTTGGAGATGCACACCTTGGTTGTAATTAGTGGCTATTTGAGTTACTGTTTCTTTCTTATCAGCACGCCAGTCTCCTCTGACCTCAACAAGGGCCCAGAGAACCGTCTCACACTGGATTGTTTATCTTCTTCAGGCTGTTCTGTGTAAATGTTAGAGATAGTTGTACGGTACAATCCCAGTGGATCAGCAGCTTCTAAACTACTCAGGCCAGCCTGTCTGGCATCAACAACCGTGCGATGTTCAGAGTCACTCGAATCACCTTTCTACCCCATTCTGATACTCGATTTGAAAAGGTGTACATAATGAAGTGGTCAGTGACTGTATATACAGCCATAACAGATAATGTTAAACACTAAGATAAATGTAAACAGTTCCAAAATACAATTCTGATAGAAGTTACTTTGAGCACATTCTTAGAATGACCTCCAAGTATGTTAAGCTTGTCTTCACTGTAAATCCTGTCAGATTTGATTGACTGCATCAGATAAACAAGAAGCTCGAGGACATTTTAGTGCCGTCAAGCCCACTTCAGTCCTGTTCTGATACCTTAATGTCAGGTTTGATATTTTTGCGAATAAAACCTTTCTTTGCAGCAACATAACTTTTTCCTCAAATATATTTCCCTCAGACTGTAGTGCTTTGTTTTTTGTAAGTATTGGTTGTCTTTAAACACAGATGACAGTGCTGTTTTAATGCTGATGCAGCTTTGTGCTTCTGTTTATTTATTTGTATTTTTTTTTGTTCTCCACACAGAAAGTAGACAAGGAAGAAATCTCCTATGGATTTGAAAAAATTATCAAGCCACGCCCAGACAAGCCCTTGAAAATGCAGCGTGGTTTCTCCCTCACAGCTGACACAGACTTGGCACATATTCAACCACAGGTGCAGTTTGTAAGCTGTGTCAGCAACTGAGATGGTAGAAGAGTTTTAAGAGGGTGTGTAAACTGTAGTCCAAATTTTGTCGATCACTCACCTTGAAGCAGTCACAAAATCTGGAATCCCATGGTGATCATCTGATGATGACTCAGTTTGTTTTATTAGATTTTTTTTTTAATGTGTCGCAGTTTCCTAAATTGAAGTGAAATAGAAGTTTTGGCTTGGTTATACACTGGCTGGACCGTAAGTTAGACTAGGAACCAACTGGCTAGTCTTTTCATTTAACCTACAGTCAAACAAAAACGAGAGGTTTCACAGGACTCGATGCAATCATGTGAAAAACTAAATGCACCATAAACCAATTCTGAAGTTTGATTTCACTAACTCATCTAGCCAAGGCATTTTGTTGAGGGTCCAGCTGTCATGCATAAATGATGGCAGCTTGACCAGAAATAACAGCTTTACTCTCCATATTTTGACTTTTTTCTTAAATACTATTTTGCTGTTTTTCTCAAAGGTTCAAATTTATTTTCAAAATGCCAAACATTGAAAAAAGTCCTTTTTTTCTAATGTGGCCCTACTTCATACAGGACGGCCTCATGTTTAACTCTGAAGTACTTTGGAGTTCATGGTCGACTCGGCGGCTGAAAAGTGCCCAGGTCCTGTGGTTGCAAAACAAGCTCTATTCATCACCCCTCCACCACCGTGCTTGTGAGGTGTTTTAGCAAAAACCAAACGCAACATATCTGCACAATGTCTCAGACATTTCTACTGTCCAAAGGACATTGTAGCAGAACTCTTGTGGTTTGTTTAGATGCATCTTTTCAAACCTAAGTGGTGCTGTCATGAGAGAAGAGGCTTCCTCCTGGCAACCCTTCCAAACAAGCCATGCTGGTTCAGTCTAAGGCCTGTAGAGTCTGACATGTAACTCTTGGGTTTTTTGAAGTGTCTGAGCATTACACAGTCTGACCTTGGGGTGAATTTGCTGGACGCCCACTCCTGGGAAAATTATAGCTTTCTGTCAATACACAACTACAATGTGCTAGACTAGAAAACTGCCACAACTTCTGCTTTTATAGAGGTGCTCACACTGGCTGATTATCAGTTAATCAGTGCATTTGATTATCCTCTCAATTCTTATGGAAGCAGTGAGGGTGTATTTAATTTTTCACAGGTCTGCATAGAATCCTGTGAAAACGTTCTTTTTCACACAGCTGTACCAGCCAGTCGTTAATAAGTCTCTTTTGACCTGAAAACTGCTTTTGATTTTGTGTATGATTGAACTGGACCAACTTGTCTTTCCACTTTTTTATTTTACACCAGAAAATAACCCTCAGATGCATGAGCCAATATCCAAACTTCTATGAAGTATATATTGAAAATCTTGATCGAAGCTTCAACCTGAAACTTCTATATGCTCCCTCAAAAAAACATGAACCAGTGCTTGAGCCAGTTTGGACATGTGAACTTAAAAAAGGTCAGTAATTACATAAATGCAAGAATTAAATGATATTTTATGTCCTAATGCACACTGAATAAGAGCAGTTTGTGGAAGACACTGATGAGAATTTTGGAATCATAATTGGTGTATTGCTAATATGCCTGAATAAGTTTTTATACTATTTGTACATAATGATGGAGTGCTGTGGTTGTCAATAATCCTCATACTACCCAAAAGTATCCCCCCCCTGACATTTTTCCTGTTTGTGTGTTGCCACCTGTAATTTAAAATAAAATATTCCAAATTAGTGAAATGGAATCAAAAGGGGTTTTTTTTTCCAAAAATGTAAAAAACAAAACAAGAAATGGCACATTTATATGTATTCACCCGTCATTCCTCAAAGCTAAACTGCTCCAGCTTCTTCAAGTTGGATGGGTTCTGCTGGTGTACATCAATCTTTAAGTCATGCCACCAGTTCTTAGTTGGATTGAGGTCTGGGCTTTGACTAGGCCATTGTAACACATGAATATGTTTCTTCTTAAATCACTCCAATATTGCTTTAGCAGTATGCTTAGGGTCATTGTCCTGCTGGAAGCTAAACCTCTGTTCCAGTCCCAAATTCCTAGAAGACTGAAATTTTCCTGTATTTAGCACCATCCACCATTCCTTCAATTCTGACCAGTTTCCCAGTCTCTGCATATGAAAAGCATCCCCACAGCATGATGCTGCCACCACCATGCTTCACTGTGGGGATGGTGATGTTGGGTTGGGTCTAAACATGTTGAGTCTAAAAGTAGTTTCCTTTGTAGGCAGGTTTGTTATTGTCTTCGTGATGTGGCTTGCTTGGTGGTGCCTCTTGATTAGTGGTGTTGCTGACTCTTGGGCCTTTCAGAACAGGTGTATATATGCTTAGATCATGTGACACCTAGATTGCACACAGGTGGACCTTATTTAACTATCTATGTGACTTCTGGAGGTAATTGGTAGCACCAGATCGTATTTAGGGGCTTCATAGCAAAGAGGGTGGATACATATGCCCACAACTTTGTTTGGTTTTTTTAATTCATATGATTTTTTAAAAATAGGTGGTGGTGGTGGTGGTGTTGTTGTTTTCATTTCACTTCACCCGTTTGGATTATTTTGTGTAGGTCCATTGCATAAAATTTTAAAAAATTACAGGTTATAATGTAAAAACAGGAAAATGCAAGGGGAGGTGAATACTTTTGCAAGCCACTGTAGGTTTTATTCTGGTTGCCATAGACTATTATTATTATTATTATTATTATTATTATTATTATTATTATTATTATTATTATTATTATTATTCATGGAATTAATAATAGTAATAATAATAATAATAATACACTGGTGCATATCTGATCAGAAACCCAACAGCCAGCAAATGTGAAAACTGGTCTACAAGCATCTTACCTTACAAATGGACCCTGGTGGTTTCTGAAACACAAAACAACTTTTAAATAAAAATGCTCTCAAGTTTCTGCTTCAGAAGAGTCCAAATCCAACTTTACACTCTTTTAATCAGCTAGCAATTAGCCTTTTTGTCAAAACCTTTGTGACTGCAGCATTTGAAACATCAACCATTCATATTGTTGTTCTGCATTTTGTTTCAGACGACCATCCAAAGTCTGGTTATGGGGAAGGTGAGATTCTCATATCATCATCTTTCAAGTAAAATACTATTTAGTGTTGTGTTCTTGTGTATTTGACTCTTCTCTGCTGCAGAGACATTATGTTTTTGGGTTGTCTGTTTGTCTGTTACAAATCTTGTTACAACTACATGAGCTGACTTGTTTGCTGTATCTTTTCCAGATTTTGTGTGGTTAATGCATGTGATGGGTAGAAGCCCTGATAATAAGAGTATAAAGTGAAAGATCAGGATCAGGTTTAAGGCGGAGGCGTATCAGCCAAGTTCCAGGCACTTCATTATTAATGTATTGCATCTAGAATGAAACAGGTCGTGCAGTTTCATTTATTTAATATTTATTTTAAAAGTTTATATGAAATAATAAATGTGGACTGAATTTCCTCACACTGAGGGATTCAAAGACAGGCAGGCAGTGAATGGAAAGGTTAAAAACCTATATGAGCAAGTTGAGGGCATATTTAGGAAAATTAAATTTTAGACATTTTTAAGAAGTAGTTGGTTTGGTGATCTAATGACAGTGAATGATGGCATTTTTATTATTTTTTTTTACAGCTGTAGGATCCTCAAGGCGAGCAGCTGTCGTCAGAACTTCGGCTGTTGGTAGGGTCACAAGTATTAACTCTGCTGCCTTCTCAGTAAATGGCTTTTACACGACAACACAGGCAGAAATCACAGAGGACCTTACTGCAGACACCACTAACTGACAGGGATGTTAAACATGATTAACTTTAAATGAAAACTGCAGGGAAAATGGACAAACCAGCTACTACAAAACCCAAGGAGAACAAACTAAAAATGTGAGGGAGAAGAACTAATTGAATGCGGCACATTACTGTCGAAGCGTATTCACGTGTTGAGCTGTTTGTAGCTGTTTGCTACCCCTTGGTTATAGCAAACGACTTGAATATGTAGACGACTGCGCCTAGGCCAGGGTTGCCCACACTTTTTTTTCTGAGTGCCACATTTACTAATGGGAGAACGCCCAAGGGCCAACAGTCCTTCCTGACATTTTTAATCATAAAAGTTACATATATATTTCTCTGCAAATGTTCTCCACTGTTTTCATGAAACACAGGACACCTGCCCCTCTCACCGTGGAGGGTTGTCAGGAAGGGCATCCATCATAAAAACCTCTGCCAAGTTACTGTCGAGAATTAATCCACTGCAGCGACCCCCTTGGGGGAAGACACAAGAGAGCTGCCGAAGTAGACAAACTCACCCTCAGTAAAAGGGTTTGCCATGTTTGATGATGGACATGGCCTCTTCATATTTTGCTCTGGTGGTGTTTTCATTGAATTGCAGGCCTGTGTGAACAGCCACTGTTGTGAGGTCACACCAGTTTTGAGTTGCTGTACTTTTCCAGCACGGTCGCTTTCTGTTTCCTTGTTGCACACATTGGCATGTTTTGTCACACGATTGTAAATATTGCAATTCCCAACTCAGCCAAAAGTGGTGCCCTCCCGATCAACTTTTATCTTTTCTGGCAGCAGCTAAAGGCCCTGTCTCACCATGACGATTTAACAAGCTTATGCTGACGCATTCAAATTCCCTTAAAACGCTGGCATACGGACGTATATACAACATATATGTTAGCGTGCTACCGTCATTCACTACTTGAGCCCATTTATACTATTCCCCTTAAACGCACCACATACGCATTATTTGGCAGCTGTGTGTTTAGAAACATGTTCAGTTCGACTGGATCACGTCAAATACTTCTACAAACGGCAGTATGCATTGGAGGTATGTCTGATATATGTTACACATGTTAAAAACATGTTAAAGGTTATTAATACCTTTTGGGTTCGCTAGACATTATCTCCACGTATTTTGACAATTGAGTAACGTGAGTCTCCAATTGCATTAATTCCCTGCAACATATGGTCCTCATATGCAGGACGAAGAGCCATACGGCTGACAATCATTAGAGGTTTTGTGCATGCTCAAAACTTTGTGGCAACCTCGCCGTACTGCTTCGCAAGCCGGCATAATTATGCGTGCTCTTAACTACTAGAAATCTTCCCTAGCACGTAATTGACATCTGCAGTTTTTTCCTACGCCGGCATACATTTCTTAAATCGTCATGTTGTGACAGAGCAAAATTTATCCATAAGCTTACAACACAGATCATAGTGCCACCATGAGGTGAAAAGAAAAATTGCATTTTGAACTTGCGCAATTTTAATATTTCTGTTTGACAGTTCTGACGGGCCGTGAATTATAATTTAAGACAGGAGCGACACGGCTTATAAAATCTGACCTCCGGCTGTGATTGGCCTCCAGGCTGGACTTTTCTGGTATAAGCTTTCCATTGGACCAACACAGAACACACAGGCTGTGTTCACAAACCAGAAAAGAGGTGAATTCAGTCAAAACAAAAAGGAACAAAGGAGGGAAGTAAAAACACAGTCAGTCCACTGACTGAGAGCAGAAGTAGGAATGTGGTGAGTTGCAGCGAACTCCAAGAAACAAGAATTGGGGCAGTCACAACACTTGAAGGAATGGATATTATGATCATGGTTGTTTGGCTCTGATCCTGATCAGAGTCCTTTAATTGTGGGTATCTGCTGATAGTCTGGGTCTTCTGTTTTATATAGCAGCAGAATATACAAATATGATACACTAAAAAGAAGAAGACAGAATGTATGAGAGGGAGGCAGGTGAAATAGTGAAGATGCAAGGAGTAAAGGAGATGAAGGTGGATGTTTTTTAATACCTGGGGTCAGCCATTCAGAGCTTCAGACAGTGTACAAGAGAGGTGAAGAAGAGAGTGCAGGCAGGGTGGATTGGGTGGAGAAGAGTGTCGGGGTGCTTTGTGACAGAACGATAGCAGCAAAAGCGGGAGCAGCTGAAAGAAGAAGAATAATACTTTGAGACAACTTATTTGTTAAGTTTTTTAAGCCTAACTTACTGCTCCTGTTTATCATTAAGAGAGGGTTGGAAGAAGTGGGAATCTGTATATTCTATTTTCTCACTAATAAGCTCAAATACCTCTCTGGCCACTCTATTAGGTATAGCTAAAGTTGCATTTAACAAAACTATAAATACAAATATCTAATCAGCCAATGTAATCTAATGGTGTAGACAATGTTTTTCTGGCACACTTTAGGCTAATCAGTGTCAGCTGGGCATTGTTTGAATGTATGGAGCAAAATCTCAGAGGAATGTTTCTACCACCTTTTTGAATCCATGCTATGAGAAACTGAGGCAGTTCTGAAGGTAACAGGGGGTCCAACTCATTACTATCAATGTGTGCCTAATGAAGTGGCCAGTGAGTGCATTTGTTCCTGGACATGATTAGGTCTTTCATGGCAGTCCTGGACAGTAAAAGGATGTGCATTTATTCCCCGTAAACGATGTCAGTCCTTTAAAATATTTCTATCGGTGCCAATACTTAGACTCAGACTGGCAGATCTCCACTTCACACCCATGGAAGTCACTTAGGAAAGTGCCTGATGTGATCACCACCTTGATGTGTGCTGACTGTGAGCAAAGTTTCCTACACTTTCATTTAAGGACAAGGTGTTTAGTACACGCAGACAGTGATGAATTGGAGATTTCATGTGCTTTTCTTGATCATTTTGTGATACAAATTTTTTGATTTCCTTTCTCCTTAGAGAAACACTCTTTGGATGAGTTGTCTGCAGAAGTGCCAGAAGTAAGTAACATCAGTAGTAATATTTTAATTCAGTTCAATTCAATTTTATTTACATAGCACCAATTCACAACAAAAGTCGCCTCAAGGCGCTTCGCACTATAAAGTAAAGATGCTACAGTATTAGAGAGAAAACCCCAACAATCAGGCGATCCCCTGTGAGCAGCACTTGGTGACTGTGGGAAGGAGGAACTCCCTTTAAACAGGAAGAGACCTCCAATATAACCAGGCTCAGGGAGGGGCTAACATGTGCTTCGACTGCTTCGCTGGGGGTGAGGGGAGAGAGAAGAGAGAAAGGGGAGCAAAGAGAGACAGACTAGAGAGAAGACAACATTTAATGACATGCAGCAGTAGCAAGTAAATGCATGGGAAGTGAAAAGAGGTGGGTGGAGAAGAATTGCCCAACACATTATTAGAAGCCCCGCAGCAGCCTAAAGCTACTGCAGCATAACTAAGACCTAACTATAAGCTTTATAAAAAAGGAAAGTTTAAAGACTGATCTTAAATGTAGAGAGGGTGTCTGTCTCCTGAATTCAAACTGGGAGCTGGTTCCACAGGAGAGGGGCATGATAGCTGAAGGCTCTGCCTCCCATTCTACTTTTAAAAACTTTAGGAACCACAAGTGGGTCTGCACTCTGAGAGAGAAGTGCTCTGTTGGAAAAATATGGTGCAATGAGGTCTTTTGATGGGATGGGGCATGATCAGCACAGCTGATGATCACTTATTCACTCGTAACGTTCTGCTGAACTTATATCCCTTTGTTTGTTTGCCTTGAATTCATCAGGGATCAGCAGCCATAACAAGAGAGAAGCTTCTGGAAATGCTGGAGCATTTGAAAAATGAAGAGCTTGAAAAATTTAAGTGGGTCCTGAGCAGCGGGGACGTCGGTTCAGGCCTCCCACGGATCCCAAACGATAAACTGGAGAATGCAGACAGGTTAGACCTGGTGGATCTGCTGTTGCAAACCTACACCCAGCAGTCTGTGGACGTGACCAAGGAGGTTTTCAAGAAGTTTAAAACGGAGTGAGCAGCTGAAGATGTCATCAACTGCTAGCTCACGATCCAAAGGCAAGTTTCAGTCCAAATCTCGGCATTTATCTAACAAAACATTTATTTTAGCCTTTGATTAAATTTCACATTGCTTTTTTTTTTGCCTAGATTGTGGTCCATCCATCTGTTTTCTGACGCTTATCTGGATGTAGGCAGTGGGGGAGTAGCTCCAGAGACATCCTCATCAGATGCACACAAATCAAATCAGTCCATTCCTTTCAGTCACACCACTACAGGTTTCGTCATTTCCCGCACATCTCGCATTTTTAGTCTTTTCTAGGTGATACATTGAGATTATTACTGTGGAGAAACTGCTTTTTGTTTGTTTTTATTTAGTTTTCTTTCTTATGTTTCTTGTTCTGCTTCACATATTTTCATGTCTTATGTAAAGCACTTCTAATTGCTGTGTCACTGAATGGTGATGTACGGACACTGTATTTTTTTAATTGTAGTAGGAAGCAGCAGTAGTTGTGTGTTTACTGGGTCATTCAGAATGTTTTTATGCTAAAATCTGTCATTAATACCTGCTGTTTGTGTGGTTTGAAGCTTTTCAGAAAATAGTGGCACTGCTTTTTTCACTCTTTTTCACTCCAGTCCCTTTACCTGACCATTTTCATTGTTTTTTTGGTTGGGCCACTCAACACTGACCATTGAATCATTCAAGCAAAATAAAAGGCACCTGACACAAGGGATGATCCAGTGTTGTGTCGACACATAATTGACAGCAAATAACCAACTTCTTTTGTTGAATCTATGAAAAATGCCAGAGATAACACAGTTTGACAGGCATTAAAAGGTGTTTTTGCACCAGCAACGTGATTTCCAAAGAGCTATTAGCCAGAAACTTGGCACATAATAAGATCTGAGAAGAAAGAAGTGGCAGTCCTGAAAAAATACAGCAGATGAACATCTGCTATCCTAAAATCAAGTCCTTAAGAAATAGGAACAAAAAATCCAGTAAATTTCTTTTTTTTTTTTTTGTCTTCTCTCTCCCATAGTCTGTGTCTCTCTTTGCTCTCTCCCATCACCCCCAGCTGGTTGTTGCAGATGGCTGCCCCTCCCTGAGCCTGGCTCTGCCGGAGGACTCTTCCTGTTAAAAGGGAGTTCTTCCTTCCCACAGTCACCAAGTGCTGCTCTTAGGGAATCATCTGATTGGTGGGATTTTCTCTCTAATACTGTAGGGTCTTTATCTTACAGTGTGAAGCACCTTGAGGCAACTTTTGTTATGAATTGGCGCTATATAAATAACATTGAATGTAAATTAAATTCAAATACCTGACACAGGACCTGAGAGATGCTTCTGGCCCTTCAAGTGATCCATCTACTGTTTGCTGTAGCCTCGTCAGTAGGCCCACATGAAATCTGCACCTGCAGAATTCTGCAGATTTTCCACAGATTTGAAGAGGTGCGTGTTTCCCATTTCCACGTCTCTGTCGCTCGTGTATGTTGCTGTGACTTTGATCGGTGTGAAAAGGCTGTCCTGAAAACATGGCCTCCATGATGAAAAAGTGTTCAGTTCAAAAGCTTGAGTAAATGGATGTTTATTTCAGCCTGTGGTAATGCTAATTATAAGTAAGCCTGGATATAAGGAACAGTCTTAATGGAAGGGTGGTTGTCAAGAAGCCATTCTTAAGAAGTAGAGCAGGAAGAAAAAGTTGAGGTATGCCAAATTATACAAGAACTGGACTGGGAATCAGTGGCAGCCGGTCTGATGGTGTGATGAATCCAAATTTGACATTTTGGGTTCAAATTGTCATCAGTATGTACAGAGGAGGAGAGGAGAGAGGTACAACAGTGAGTGTCTGCTACAGCTATCTGTAAAACACGGTGGAGGCTCTGTCATGGTTTGGGGCTGCATTTCAGCCAGTGGTATGGGGGGTCTTGTCAAAATTAAAGAAACTTACAAATGCATGGTGGATCATCCACCATGGAATACCATCTGGAAAGCATGTGACTGGCAAGAGCGTCATTTTCCACCCTGACAATGATCCCGAACACACTGCCAGTGCAGTAAAAGCCTATCTGGATAGAACACACAGTGGAACACTATCAGCCATGGATTGGCCTCCCCAGAGCCCAGACATCAGCATTATTGAAGCAGCAT
>VUQH01082917.1:0-11355 GCA_015106775.1 Etroplus canarensis
CCTCAGTTGCTGCTACGGCACTTTCTTTCTTTCGGCGCTAGTGTCTTGTTCTTGTGTTTTCTTTTTTTTGCCTTTCTTGTGTACTGTTTTTGCATTGTAGGGTGTCCTTGGCATTGTTTACATTGCATCGCATTGTTGCAACTGTTGCACATGTTGCACACATTGCACATTTATTTATTTATTTATCTCTATTTTTAAAAAATCTTTTAAACTTAGATTTTTCTAACTGTAGAAATAAAAACTAGTCCTGTCTCTGTCACATGTCATATGTTTACATGTTTATATGTTGCACCAGGTCCTGGAGAAACATTATTTTATTTCATTTCACTATGTTCTGCGCCAGCTATATGTAGTCGAAATGACAATAAAGCTCTTGAATCTCTTTTGAATCTCATCCATCAGACTGCCAGATGGATGATTCATCACTCTACAGATCACTGCTCCCAGAGTCCAGTGGTGGTATGCTTTACACCACTCCATCCAAAGCTTGGCATTGTGCTTGGTGATGTAAAGCTTACATGCAGCTGCTCAACCATGGAAACCCACGCCAATAAGTACCCAACACACATTGCTGATGTTAATGCCAGAGGAGGTTTAGAACGCTGCAGTTGCTGAGTCAGCAGAGCATTGGCAACCTTTATAGATTATGGTCCCCAGGATTTAGTGACCCCACTCTGTAACGTTATGTGGTCTGCCAAGGTGAGTTGCTGTGTTTCATAATCACTTCCACTTTCCATTCGAGGGCAGCTGTGGTAGAGCAGGTCATCTTCCTGCAAGAAGGTTGGCAGTTCGATCCCTGGCTTCTCCAGTCTACATGCCGAAGCTTCCTTGAGCAAGACGCTGTACCCCAAATTGCTCCTGATGCATCCATCAGAGTGTGAATGTCTGTGACAGTTAAATGTGCTTAAAGGCACAGAACAAAGTGTGTGGGGGAACGCTATATCATTTCACTGTGAATTTTATATGTAGTTGAAATGACAAAGTAATCTAATCTAATCTAATCTAATCCAATCTAAATGGGTGAATGATGTTTGTGGTATAGAGTGTTCAGTTAGAGTAGAAAAGGGCTTTCTAAGTACCGGTCCATTTGCCACTTTGCAATATCACCTCCTCCAGATTGTAAAATTTTGTAAAAAAATGAGGGAGGAACTTTGAAGAATTGACTTGTTGCAGTGGTGGCATCCTATGCCATACCATGCTCAAATTTAGTGAGCTCTTCAGAACGACCCTTTCTTTCACAATGTAAAGGCAGACTGCATGGCCAGGTGCTAGATTTGATACACCTGTGGCATTGTGACTGAATAAAATGCCTGGATTAAATGATTAAGAGCTGTGGCCCAATACTTTTGTCCATATAGTCCTTGTCAAAATGGTGACCAACACACCCCTGGACTACTGATAAGACTGCATTCATGTATGGCTCCTCCTACATTAAGTAAAAGTAAGTAAAAATAACTAACCTAAAAAATAATTGCATGTTTCAGGGATTTTTTTGCTCATGAATTAAATATCTCAGATTTTTGTTTGTAAATCAAAAGAGCTTCCTTGTACTTTTATTTGGTGTAATTTAAAAGCATATTGCTGATCTGGTGCTCTATGAAATAAAGTGTCGTGGGACTGAATACATCCTAAAATACGTGCCTCACTACAGGTTTGGTGACTGGACAATAACGATTCATACTGTGAGATCCGTCCTTTGGGTTCCTGCACCTTTAAAGCTTTCTTTCTAGCAGTGGCAGTGGCACTGGTTTCTACTTTGTGAGGGTGTGTGAGAGAGAGAGAGAGTGTGTACACTGGGAGGTGTTCTGCCTCTGCCAGATTTCAATGAGACAACAATATTACTACCATGCAAGATACAGTATATAATGTCATACTGACTACTAAAGCACTTTACATTACAAGCCACATTCACCAAGTAGTTTATTCATTTTACTTCCACAATTTAGACAATTTAGACTCATAAATTAATTTAACATGCACAACTTTGGACAATTTGAATAAAAATACAGATTAAGTATGTTTGAGTCACCTTTGTTGGTCTGCAAAATCTGAATTCTGAATTTAAGTCTATAAACACAAGTTCTGTTATCTTTTGTCCCCAAAGAAAATTACTATTATTACTTTATATATTTGTTATGTTAATTTGGGTTTTGTACTGGAGTAGAACAGACACTAATCTTCATCAAATGCATTGATTTCTGTCCAATAGGCCAAATCATTCATCATTAATGGATATATTTATTAGCCAGGAAAACCCCTGGCTTTACAGCACAAACCTTATTCATATTTCACTCAGTTCACACTGCATCAGTCACTCACCTGGGAGGCAGTGCTTCATGCATAAAATAATTTACTTTATGCCCTTTATTATCCCAAAATATGACATCATGAATCCAAATTGCAGATTACACTATTTTTATGCATACTTTCCAACTCCAAGCTGTATAAACTTGAATGCCTATTGGATTTAAATTTACGAGGTGTTGTGCATTTGTTTAATGAGGGAGAGTGTGGCCTTAAGAGGTCACCACACTATATCAGGTGTGCACAATTATAGGCAGCTTCTTTTCCTCAGGCAAAATGGGCCAGAAAAGAGATCTAATAGACTCTGAAAAGTCAAAAATTATAAAACATCTTTCAGAGGGATGCAGCACTCATGACATTGCCAAGATATTAGGACGTGACCACAGAACCATCAAAAGTTTTTTTGCGAATACCCAAAAGGGTCGCAAGAAACGTGCTGAGAGAAAAAGAAGCAAATTAAATGCCAAATATGTGAGAAGAATCAAACGTGAAGCTACCTGGAACCCATTATCCTCCAGTGCTGTCATATTCCAGAACTGCAACCTACCTGGAGTGTCCAGTAGTACAAGGTGTTCAGTGCTCAGAGACATGGCCAAGGTAAGAAAGGCTGAAACTCGACCACCACTAAACAAGACACACAAATTGAAATGCCAAGACTGGGCCAAGAAATATGTGAAGACAGATTTTTCTAAGGTTTTATGGACTGATGAGATGAGAGGGACTCTTGATGGACCAGATGGATGGGCCCACGACTGGATCAGCAATGGGCATAGAGCTCCACTCTGACTCAGACACCGGCAAGTGGAAGTGGGGTATTGGTATGGGCTGTAATTATTAAAGATGAGCTTGTTGGACCTTTTTGGGTTGAAGATGGACTCAAACTCAACTCCCAAACCTACTGCCAGTTTCTAGTACACGCTCTCTTCATGCAGTAATATAGGAAAAAATTTGCATCCTTCAAGAAGACAGTGATTTTTATGCAGGACAATGCTCCATTCCATGTATCAAAGTCCTCCACTGCATGGCTAGCCAGTAAAGGCCTTAAAGATGAAAGGATAATGAAAAGGCCCCCTTCCTCACCTGACCTAAACCCTGTTGAGAACTTGTGGGCCCTTCTTACATGTGAGATGTAAAGTGAAGGAAAACAGTACACCTCTCTGACTGTGTCTGGGAGGCTGTGGTTGCTGCTGCACAAACAGATGATGCTCAAGAGATCAAGAAACAGAAAGGTGGCTATATTGGTCACTGATTTATTTTCTGAAATGTCACAAATGTTTATTTGCAAAGTTTGAGTTGTTTATTATTCTCACTTTAACAGATGAAAATAAACAAGTGAGATGGGAATATTTTTATTTTTCTTTGAATTCTGCACACTATTTGTTGCCTAATAATTGTGCACACACAGATATTCTATGCCAAAACCTCACTTTCTTAAATATTCAGGTTTGAGGTTTATTAACATTTTGGATTGACCAAGAGAACTACTGTTGTTAAATAATACTAATCCTCAAAAATGCAACTTGCCTATTAATTGTGTAAGCAGTGCATGGTGGAAATGTGCCTGTTAACTCTGGAATTGACAGGAAAACATTTCATACTTTCACACATTTCAAACTTGCTCTTTTTGTGAAAACTGACCACCGTCATCACACATCAAAGATTGTAGTCAGGTTATGAGAGACCTATGTAATAGATTATTGAAAAAACACAATTAATACATACTGTGATATAATTATTTACTGACAAGATTTCAAACAAAATGACTGATTAATCATTAATGTACTATGTAGGATTTTCTTGTATTAATTTGTTAACATAGTGCATTTATACATGCAATCGTGTGTATGTGTGTGGATGTACAGTGTGTGGAGTTTATATGTTGCTGTGTGTGAGAGAGGACACAGCACTGGGATATATATATTCTATAGACGTGGGCGTAGGGTTTGTTGGCACACTGGGGGGGGCACATGGATACATAAGGGGTTTGGAATATTTGAGCATTAGACACTTCATTTCCTTCATTTTTTTTTTGTGAAGTTTGTACCATTTCTGCACCAACATATGATGGAACTATATGTAAATCCATATGTTTATGCAAAAAAAAAAAAAGTGAACTGCAGATCAGATCACAGACGTGAAACCCCCCTCGAGTGTCTTTACTGCCCTCTAGTGGCAGAGACACAGCACTGTACCGTGGACTCAAAGGAGAGCAGCAGCTGATTATGATTGGACACTGTGGAAGCCCTTTATTACTTCTCCAACCTCACAAGAAGCTGAAGTCCACGAGAGCCACCAGCTTACAAAATCAGAGAACACGGCTATTTACAGGATTGTAAACTCAACACTTTTTAAACTGACAGTTGAATCCATGCACAGGTTCAGAGCAAGATAATAAAACAACAACAGAAATATATCTGCATACAAGTAAAGGCTTCCTGAAACTCTGCCTTTATGGGAGAATTATAAACATTCAACGTTTTTATTTTTTACATTTTGTAAATACACAGAACACAGTAAATCAGCTACACAATGTATTTAAATCATACTGCAAAAACCAAACACTTCAGTGTTTTTTGAGCTCACATTGCTGCCCTACGGGGAAGAAAACGGTACATTTAATACATTTTAGTAAATGTCCAACTGCACTCAGAGTCAGATGAGAAGATGAATCATTCAGTTTAACATATTTTTTAGCTCTGGGTGTCTTTACCTGAACCCGTAACACTCAAAGATGGTCTCATTTCCAATCCAGTAGGACAGAATAATAAAATAAAAGCTGCTGTATCTAATATTCCCAAGCTGGTGTTATTCATGCAACCTCATGTTGCTGCAGGATCACTGCAAATGAACAATTATATTTTTATGATTTTATGAGCTACTGTGGTTGTGAGAGGAGCAGGTTGTGAAAGATTCACTGAATTCACAAGAATTTAACCTGGGAGAATGAAACAAAAAGTAATGTTCCATGACTATGTTTTATTTATCTCATTTTTATTTATTAGATTTTCCACCTTCAGTACAGAAACCCCTGAAGACAAACTTCTATGCGATGCATGCTTTATAGCCATTTTGTTGCTACTACTGTACTGTAGTGTCTGTGGTTTGAACAATGTATGCATGAAAAATATTTGCAATAACAGGCTGAACGGCTGCATGCCCATAATAAAACCTGCCATCTTGTTTGGTTTTCAGTTGCCTGAATGTGCTGCAAAAACATGGTGGTATAATAGTTCTGCTACAAATGAATGGAAATGCAGGCTGACTCACAAGGAAGACCGTTCTGATATCGGAAAACTCTGATTCTGCGACTGCACAAGCCTTTGGATCTTCAGGTGGACACTGACAGGTGGGGGACACTGTGTTTTGGTACCACAGCTATCCAGCACAGACTGAGGGGCATGATCTGAGCAACATTTGGCACTTATGGCTCAGACATGGCAGTAGCAAGACAGTACATGGCCCACACTTCACAACATTTCAGGGGGCCAGTAGCTGAGTGGAGTCATGAATTAAAGTCTGCGAAAAAGAAAATAAAGGTACTCCCTAAACTGGTTTACATAAACGACTAAAACTGGAACTGTAGATTCTTTTCACTACTGTTTGAAAGTGATTTTCATATTTGTATGTTTATTATTCACCTTTACAGGGGCCCACAAGCCAGTGTACTCCTAGTGCCAGTCCTAAGCCCGGGTAAATGGTGAGGGTTGCGTCAGGAAGGGCATCCGGTGTAAAAACTTTGCCAAATCCAATATGCGGATTCGAAAAAAAATCCGCTGTGGCGACCCCTAACGGGAGCAGCTAAAAGACGAAGAAGAAGATTATTCACCTTTGCTCAATCCATATCCATCTTCTTATTGGACTCTGGTTTCCCAGAATGGTCTCTGTGATAATGATGATACTTGGCAGTCCACAGAAGCCCATCACAAAACACCAAGTTCTTTTCTTTTTGGCAAGAGTCACTTCAAACAACTCACTAGCTCTCAACAGCAATAAAAGCACAGTTCTGTGCAAACCTTTCAGGCTCTGTGTCCCTGCTTTATTTACTTTGCATGACTGAAAATCTACTCATGGCATCATTTTTGAAAATATCTCACTTAACTTCTAATACCTAAGACCTTTGCACAGTACTACATACTAAAAGTAGCTACATGTCTAATATATCATTTTTATATTTTATCTACATAAAGGCTCTACAACTGACAGACAAATTCTTTTGACAGTTTACAGTCAGTATATGATTGTCTTTGGATAAACTCTGATTGTTACAACCTCTATATGCAACAGTGTTAAATAAAAACACACACGTGCATCACACGCACACACACACACACGATCTCAAACACCAAGATCCAAAACCAGCTCTTTTACTGCATCTTACAGGCCTGAATTGTGCACTTCAAAAAGCGGAAAGCTTGTCAAACTAGTCAAAAGAAAAATAAACTCTGTTCACCAGCTTTTCTGCAGTCTGAAAATATCATATATTGTGTATTTAGATGTCTCTCTGTCTTGACCTGTGATCTTATAATGAAACAGAAGTAAGACATTCCATCACAAACACTGAATCTGATTGTCTGTAAATGGTCCACAGAGGCTCATTCACTCCAAAATAAGAAAACAGATAGCTAAAGCTGCTCTCTGCTGTTGGCTGTAAGATGTTTCAACCTGAAAAAACACCACAGGGAGGGGTTGTAGAAAGCCTTTCCATTTTGTCAAAATGTATGACTACAGCAACAATGTGCTATTTAACTAGATTTCTCATCTGAAGAACTGCAGCTCACCAATCAGTGTTGAAGGTTGTGGACATCTCATGATGAGGGCTGTGATTGGTAGAAAAATCTGCTGCTGCAGGACTGGAGCCCAACCAACCAGTCTGCTGTGGCGACCGCTTAGGAAAATACAAGGAAGCAGCTGAAGGTATGTTCCTTTTCATGTAAACAGGCAATATGAAATCTTTTACAAGGACAGAACACTGCTCTGAGATGTAAGCTCAATTGGTAACATTTTAATTTTCATGTATTTTCAGATTTAGGATTTTTGAAATCAAAGTTTAGAGATAGTAGTTGAATGGTTAAATGGATATGGCAGGATATCCATCAAGAAAGTACTTCTGCTTGTTTAAAGGTTCAAAACAGCTGTGTCCACCCCCGCATTTCACAGAAATACTCCTCATCATTCTTATTAGTACAAGTAACTGGTGTGGTTACTGTCAAATCATTAACCATTAATGACTTGACATTGTCATTACCTTGACAATTACTGGCTGAGTTTTTATTTAACATGTATAAAAAAGAATCACAGTCAGTTGGACAAAAAGCACTCTATTGGAGTCAAGGACTACAGGGCTTCTACAGGGGCAAAACAGAAAGATTAAATTCTAAATTTATCTGTGATTCTTATCTTGATTTTTTGGGCCACAACAGGCTGACGCACACAACCAAAGCATCAGCAATGACCTGTTTTCTTTTGTTTACAGACAGGAAATAATTAAATAAATAAAATGATCCTGGAAAAAATTTTTTCTACTTGTATTAAATTCATAATCACAGAAGGGATCATTTAGATCCGATTTGTATTCTCACTTGCTTCTTAGGGTTTGTGTTCTTTTGTGGAGATATTTGCATTTTCTTTCCTTGTCACAGTGTTCAAAAATTAAGGGTTCTCAGCTGCCATTAAATACAGCATTATATTTGTGTCACAGTGATGTATCCGGCATCTGATATTTTACAGAAACAATACCAAACTCTGACATGTATGCTAGTGTGTTTGTTACGCCATGGTTTCTACAGTAATATCTGTGATAAGCTAAAATTCACTGATGTGTTGGTTAGGCTCTAGGTGTCACTGTGCTAGTCATAAGGTGTTATTTGAAGTTCAAAGGCGTTCCACAACCCATCTCCACATGTCAAAGGTAAACAATACAGAGAATATTGCTGTAGGAACACAGTGCAATTTAGATTTCTTTTCTGAATTTTCTTTTCTCATTAGATGGACATTCCACACTCACTTTTCTTTCCACTTCCATGTTTTTAAAGCCTTTACCATAAATAAAATTATCAAACCATCACTCTGTGTCCTTTGATGCTGCTGTTGCTGCTGCTGCTGCTGTCCGTAGCACTCGGACAGCTTGGGTCCCGGTGCGTTTCTTGATGCGTCCTGGAGAGCTGGGGTTGGACGCTGGCGTTCGGACACTCTTTGCCCCCTGACTCACCGTGGTGGGGAGGAGGGAAGAGGATGGAGAAGGAGGCGAGGATGAAGAGGAGGTGGGGGAAAGGGAGGACGAAGTGGAGGAGGAGGGCGAAGATGAAGAGTAGGAGGATGAAGAGTAGTAGCTTTGTTGGGAGGTGGTACTGGAGTTGGACGTGGTGGTGGAGGTGGAGGTGAGGACGAGGCGGTGCTGGTGCCTGCTGCTGCTGCTGCGAGGCCCGTGGTGGGTCGGGCTGACGTTAACGTGGGATGGTGACAAGGCGTGGCTAGATGAGGGGAGGAGATGACTCAGATTCAGAGATGGGGTAAAAGACTTGTGAAGACGAGACGAGGAAGGAAAAGAAGAGGAGGACGGAGATGGGGAGCGAGGTGGGGAGTCTGAAGGAGAACCAGAAGGGGAGATTTTCACCAAAGATGGAGAGGAAGAATGTAAGAAAGCCTGTTGCCTGGAGCGCTGAGAGGAGGAAGGAGAAGAAGGACACTTGAGGATATTTGAAGGTGGAGACAAAAGTAAGTGCTTCCCGTAAGAGGAGGCAGAGGAAGCTGAAGGTGAAGAAGCAGAGGAGGAGGAGGAAGAGGAGAGGTTTTGGTAGCTATCGATGGTGTCTGAGCAGTGAGAAGTGGACAGGGAGGCAGACGGGTGTTTCCCAGAGCTATGGCACAAGGCTGGGATCTTAGAAGCACGCAAAGCAACGACACAATGGTTACTATCCCCAGCTGCCTTACTGCTTCTGCCGTCAGCCTGCAAACACACACCACGGGATACGGCAAGTCAACGGCGGCAACGTACAGCTCACATAACAGGAGAACAGCACTTGAGCTCAGCATTTATACCTGTTATTTCTATAGCTTTGGCCAGGAAATCCTTTCTCAAGGCTACACATGATACAGACTGCTGCAAGGCCTGCTCACACCACAGAGTGGCACAGGCTTAAGAAAAAGTGACATTATGATCAAAGTCACTCACCTGACAGTACTGTGCATTTAAGGGCTCTTGGTGCCCAGGATTAACTTGAAACTGCTTCATACCAGGTGTCGCTGTGGATTCTCATGCAGGTTCCATTTTGGATCCACTGAATGTGGTTGTCTGTCTTATTTCTGTTGTCACTGGTGAAAGGTCCAGTGCATACTCCATCTCTCACTAAATGACAGCTGGGCTAGATTCCAGCCCATAAACACCATCAATAGGATTAGTGGTTAGTAAAATTCATGGCTGTATAGGTTGTATATTGCTGATGTTTTCTTTTTGCATTTTTGTGTAAGATGCATATTACTGATTAATTTATTTGAGTTGGTATTTTCCTGGTTTTTTACTCACTATTTAACTCCAAATGTGTATTGCATAGTTTTTTAACCTGCAGTTTTGTCCTGTAATGCAGAAAATTGTGAAAGTAATGATGAACTTTGAATGTGAGCAGGTGTGCCCAAAATTTTGACAGGTACTGCATAAGGTAATTTTTTGTGTATTGAAAGCTAGTCTTGTTTGTATTTACTCTGGTAATGAATGCCAACGGGCTCCTGATACATACTGTATATCTGATGTTTTAAGCCTAATCTTAATCCTAAATTTTAAGCCTCATCTTAAATGTAGAGAGGACAGACACCCCTCTCCACATTTAAAATTAGACTTTGAACTTTTTTTTAAATAAATGAATTAGGGCTTAGTTATGCTGCAATAGGTTTAGGCTGCTGGTGGGCTTCTTATGATGTGCTGGGCATTTCTTCTCCACCCACCTCTTTTCACTCGCCATGCAGTTCTGCTGCTGCATATGTCATTAAACGTTGTCTTCTCTCTCCTATAGTCTGTGTCTCTCTTTGCTCTCCTTTTTCTCTTCTCTCTCCCTTCACCCTCAACCTGTTGAGGCAGGTGGCTGACTCCCTGAGCCTGGTTCTCCTGGAGGTCTGTTAAAAGGGAGTTCTTCCTTCCCACAGTTACTAAGTGCTGCTCATAGGGGATCGTCTGATTGCTGGGGTTTTCTGTTTAATATTGTAGCTAATATTGTACCTTACAGTGTAAAGTGCCTTGAGACGAATTTTGTTGTGAATTATAAATAAAACTGAATTGAACTGATATCATTCTGATTCAGTCTGAAGAACTGAACTTTTCTGGTAGACTTGGATAACAAAGTCTGCCACCTGAGGAGCATTCTTTACTTGGCTTTGAAAACAGGGGACTTTGTGTAAAAATGGCTGTAGCTCTTTAAATACTACATTTTTCATCGATCCCTAAAATGAAAGCCTATAGTCGTACTCCTTGTTTACCAGTCAGTTTTACCTTGTTAAACAGCTACATCACAAAAGTCTTAATGTACAAAAACATATGGATCAACATATATCTTTGTGAAGCTGTTGTAGTCGCATGTGATAACTCAATATCTTATAGCACATTTCCGCTGCACGTCATGCCACTCACATCACGTAATATCACAAGCAAAATGAAAACTGCTGCTGCCACTGGATACAGACAACTTACTCAGAACATCAAAAGCAAGGATTTTTCACCTTTGGAAGCAAAGCTCATTTTAAATATTCCTTGAAATTCATGAAAGGGCAACTAGCCAATCAAAATCAGCAATTAGTAACACTGCACTGAATCTAAACACTGAACAAAATAGTTGTTGATGGGAGTTATATAAAATTATGTCCAAGTTGATACGGGGTGATAGAGAAGTTAGCTCTAAGAGAGTTAGCCCTAAGCTGGGCCCATGGCCTTGGCTGACGACGTCAGGGTCGCAGGCCCAGCGCAAGGATGACAAGAGTGGACGGGATACTAGTTGGTGGCGGTAATGCACTCTGTTTGCCAACTGCCAATAAAATTTACAAGAAGAAGAAGAAGAAGAAGTTGTT
>VUQH01082921.1:0-13883 GCA_015106775.1 Etroplus canarensis
TGGGAGGAGACCCCGGGGAAGACCGAGGACACGCTGGATAGACTATGTCACCCGGCTGGCCTGGGAACGCCTTGGTGTCCTCCCCGAAGAGCTGGAGAAGGTGGCTGGGGAGAGGAAAGTCTGGGCTTCTCTGCTTGAACTGCTACCTCCGCAACCTGGATCCCCGGAAAAGCGGTAGAAGACGAGACGAGACTATTTTAATCGATTTTACTAGATGAGTTTGTGGATGACACAACCAGGGTGGGTCTCATCAGCAACGGAGATGAGACAGCCTACAGGAGCGAGGTGAGCTGCCTGGGCGTGTGGTGCACAGACAACAATCTCTCTGAAAGTGGAGAAGATGAAGGAGATTGTTGTGGACTTCAGGAGAGTGCACACTCAGCATGCTCCTCTGAGCATCAACTGTGCTGCTGTGGAGAGGGTGAGCAGCACCAAGTTCCTGGGTGTGCACATCACTGAGGACCTCTCCTGGACCAACAACACCACATTACTGGCCAAGAAAGCTCACCAGCATCTCTACTTCCTTCCCAAGCTGAGAGGAGCCAGAGCCCCAGCCACCACCTTCTACGGAGGAACCACTGAGAGCATCGTGACCAGCTGCATCACTGTGTGGTACGGTGCCTGCACCAGATCCTGCCGCAAGTCCCTCCATCGCATAGTAAGCTGCTGAGAAGATCATTGGTCTATCTCTCCCCTCTTTCCAAGACATCTACGACACCTGCCTCACCCGCAATGCCTTCTGTATTGCAGGTGATCCCACCCACCCATCATACAGCTTCTTCCGTCTGCTGCCGTCAGGGAGGAGACTGTGGAGTTTTCGGGCCAGGACCAGCAGGCTCAGGGACAGCTTTCTCCACCAGGCTGTCAGGAAGCTGAACTCTTTCCCTCTTCTGCCCCCTCCACCCCCTCTGCCCACTGCATGCACAAACTCTGGACCCTGACCCTGACCACTCACACCAGACTCAGAGCTGCACCAGCCACTTTATGCAGCATTGGACTGCTGGTCTGTCTTGCACTACACTGCCACTTTAATCTGTTATGTGCCTTATTTAGTATTATTTTAGTATTTTTGCAAGATATATATTTTTTACATAAGTTTATATTTTCAATATTTTTATGCTGAATCATTTTTGTTACTGTAGCACTCACACCAGACACTCCAGACTCAGGGCTGCACCAGTCACTTTCTGCAGCATTGGACTGCTGGACTCTTTGTGCACTACACTGTCACTTTCATCTGTTCTGTTAGTATTTCTGCTGATTATATATCCTTCCATAATTTTATATTTTCTATAATGTATTTTGTTTACTGTAGCACCGTGGGGCCCTAGAGCAAAACAATTTCAATCCTCTGTATGTGTTACATGTATTGCAGAATTGGCAATAAAGCTACTTTGAACGTTGATGACAAGACCTAGCACAGTCAAACTCAGTTGACAAAGTCAGTACTTGAAGTCGATGTGCTTGAAGCAGTACAAATGCGTGTGTCATCTGAATGACCAACTCTGGATGGGCTAGATGACTGAGAGTATGTCCAAAAATGCCTAGTGCTGCAGCATGTTCCTAGTATACAGTGGTTAGCAAACATGGTTAAAAAAGGAGAATTGATGGGCTCAGGCTCATTGATGCGCATGGAGAGTGAAGTCTTCATACCAGCATACTAGACAGAGTACTCATTGCCCACTGTAGACGGTTTAATAGGGAGGTTTTACAGCAATAGTAAGAGCTTACTTTGCACTGGCGGCAGTAAGTCAGGCCAATTTCCAGTGAGAGTTGAGCTACACCAAGGCTACCCTTTGTCACAATACTGTTCATAACTTTTAAAGAGAATTTCTAGGCATAGCCAATTGATGGAAGGTTTCTGCTTTGGTGGCCTCAGGATGTTTAGATCTTATTCAAGTGTGACAGGAAGTAGAAGTGAAGTAGAAGTCTGACAGATGAAATGGTGTGATGTCTGCAGTGAAGCTGATGTGGTGCACATCTGGTATGGTGATGAGAGAGCAGAGCATGAAAACAAAGCTGTGATCATTGTTTCTACCATCACCTATGGCCATGAAGTCTATATACTTCCCTTGAAGCTTGGGCAGACATAAGTGGTTTTCTTACTACTGTTTTATTCAAAGACTTCTCTCCAAATCCACTGTGAAAACTACACAGCATTAACAAAATAAAGACCTAACGTAATACACAGTACATAAAATGACATCATAGAACAAAACAAAGATAAACCTAATAAATACCTCATTGGCTGCATGCTGCAAAAAGAGAATTAGTCACCATTCTTCCGAGTGTCCAGTCAAAGTCCATTCCACTTAACATAACTTTCAACTACGGGTTCCTTCTTGCTATGTGCTTGCTGGTGTTTGCTTAAACTTCCAAAAAAAGGCAGCGAGACTTGAAAGCAAGCTTGACCTTCAAAATAAAAGCACCATAACTTGAACTACATAAATAATATACAGCTTAAACAATTTATAGTGATGACATGAACCTTAAGAAGATAAAGAAATTATCTAAATTATATAAACAATATCATCATGCCAACAGTTACAGTCTGGGATGTGCCTGCCAGAATGAGATTGCAGAGAAAACTGGCCGAAATAAGCTGGGCTTTTTGGCTTGGTAATTCAGGAGGTGCTCAGAGTAGAGTCACTACTCTTCCATACTGAAAGTAGCCAGCTAACATGGCTTCTCTGCACCTCTTAGGGGAGGGGGTTTCCTGTCTCCTCTCTACTTTCATCAGCTCCCTAACTATCCCACTTTTTCTTTGCCAGCCTCTTCCTTTGAATACTTTCCTGTACTTCCTCATTCCACCACCAAGTCCCCTTGTCTTCTTTCCTCTGTCCAGAGAACACACCAAATACCTTCTTGGATGTTTCCCTCACCACCTCAGCTGTACTTTCCCAGTCATCTCGTAACTTGTCACTACCATCCAGAGCCTGTCTCAACTCCTCCCTGAACTCTGCCTCTTCCTTCTTCAACTTCCACCACTTCTACCTTCAGTTGTTTCCTCTTCTTGCAATACCATAGTCATCCTACAAACCACCATCCAATGCTGCCTTGCTACATTCGCCCCTGACACCACCATGCAGTCTCCTACTGCATGTCACTCTATGTTCCTCCCCCTTCTTGAAATATGTGTTCACCATTTTCACAAAAGGATGGAAACACCTTGACATTCCTCTCCTTCTGTTTAGTGACATTCTTTCTTGACGATTACCTCTACTCCAGTTATCTTCCTACCCGCACCATGGTAGAACAGTTTGAATCCACCACTGATGTTGCTGGCCTTGCTTCCCTTCCACACACAATATATCTACCTTCTTTCTCTCCATCATATCAGCCAGCTCTCTCCCTTTATCAGTCATAGTAAGGTAAAGTCCGTTGGGCCTTTACAGTGCCTACATCATCGGGCCAAGCTTATCCCCGGTTTCTGCAGCGCGAAGCGACTTAGGAGTTAGATTCCTCCTGGATGGGATGCTAGTCCATCGCAGGTTACCTTCCCAGTATTTTACTGGTACCCATTTTTACTGCTGGGTGGACAGAGGCATGTGCGGTTGGGACCTTGCCTAAGGGTCTTGGGGGGGGGGGTCTGACCAGGATTCAGACTCACAACCTCTCAATCATAAGCCCAGCACCTTAACCATTACACCACTGCCCCCGCTTTACCAGTCATAGTCCCTACATTTAAAGTTCCTACTCTCACCTCCACCTACCTTTCCTTCTCTCTCTCAGCCTCCCAACACTACTTCCCCCTCTCCTCCTCCTCCCTTGTCTTCGGCCAACAGCGCCATAGTTTCCATTAGAACCCTGTTGGCCAACGGCACAGGATTGTTTGTTTGTTAACCCAGACCGTTACCGATCCAGTATGAAAGTCATATTATGAATTCTCATATTTTATTTGGAAAAGATTTTATGCCAGATGCCCATTTTGATGTAACTTCCCCATTTACCCAGGCTGGAAACTGGCACTAGGAGTACACTGATTTGTGGACCCCCGTTGTGGCTGGGTTGATACTATATTGTATTATACATCATTATCCTTAGTTTTAGCCCATAACTGAGCAGGATCTGTGCTGGTGGCCACTGGAGTGTCACAGCACTCCTGTAAGCTGATACAGATCGTTGGGAGTGAGATAAAGGCAGAGATTCTCCCTTTAATCTGGTTGGCTTTCTGCATACTTTTAGCCCAAACAAATATATTTATGTCCACCCTATTGAATTATTTTACCCTATCTCTGTGGCCCCTCTGAGCTACAAGGACGGATGAGTCCATTTAGGAATATAATGTCCTTATTGTTGTTCTATAAAAAAAGAACACGCACACACATACACACCATTACACCATTACAGACTGTGCTGTGCCCCTGGCAGTATAACCCATTAGCCTTTAGCCATTAAAAGGGTTTTAAAGGACCAGACCACAAACAGATCTTTGAAAATCAAAACACAGACACATGAACACACACCACTTCCCTTTTTCTCCCCTATTCTTCCATGACTCCAGATAGCACTGAACTGTATTTCCAACTGAAACCTGGTAATCCAATGTAACTTCTTTCTGCACTGCATTAGGAAATGAAAAATCCTAAATGAGAGAGAGCCCTTCCACTACACCAAACCTCCAGTTTACCCCAACACCTCTATATATCAAAATTATATTTAAAAAATATAGATAATAAATAGCTAATGGAACTGGTACTTGTAGTTACTTAGTTCTTATTACAAGCCACATTCACCCAATCACATTCTCTGACAATGCACTTCATTCTATACCTTTAGACATTTTTAATCAGGCACACAAACATGCTCTGATGGATGTATCAGGGGCATGTTGGGGTTCAGTATCTGACCCAAGGATGCTTTCATGTGCAGACTGGAGGAGAATGCAAAAGACTTATTTGGGCAGCACAGTAATGCAATGGTCAGAGATATTTGTAAGCTTCTATAGGTGTGGATGCAAGTTAGATACAGCACCACACAACTTGTGTTAAGCACTAATGAAAACATTATTGGATGAAACAGTTCAGAAGAATGGTGCAAGGCAAATGCTGAGCAGGTGAGTTGTGTATCAAAGCAGAGGGTCCAGAGGTGAGTCCAGACAATCCACAGGGACTTCAGGAGCTATGGGTCCTTAGACCAGAGAGTTTGAGAGTGGGTCAGGCTGTAAACCTCTTTAATATCCAGGTGGGCATTTGGTGGCACTGGAGAAAGTCACAGTGAGTGCAGGTAAGTAGGAGCATAAAAGAAGCTGACAGGGAACATGAAACTTGACAGGGCCAGCTGACTACACTAAATGTGGCTAAACATTCCAGAGTGAGGAGGGAGCTGCTTGGCTTTAATATCCAGGTGATGAGGAATAAGGAACAGATGTGCAGCCACACTCCACCCCAGACCCTCCCACACCTGAGTATTAAGGTACGTTCATACCGAACGCGATTCGCGGGGCAAGTTCGCCTCCACCGCCTCTGTTTTGGCCGTGCGGTGAATTTGCCCCTATTCGCGTGTCCAAAAGTGTGTTCATAAACCACACGCGAATTCGCCTGACGTGAATTCGCGTGTGGGAGGAGGTACCGCCAACCTTAATTTATCGGCCTTATTGCTACTTTGGATTTATTTGTTGTGGAGAGCTTTACAAAGGCACCGGCAAGCATGTCGCCGTATCTGGGTTCATGATATCATTCAGAGACGCTCCCAGTACAGTGAGTTTCACCATCTACTCCAGGAGCTGAGTCTGGATGACGGCCGCTTTCAGTGGTACTTCCGTCTCTCTGTGGCCCAGTTTCACAACTTGCTGTCCATTGGTCCGCGGATTACGCGACAGGACACCAATTACAGGCGCTCTATTCCAGGACTCCACCCGCTGATCACATCATCAACATGTCACTACCAAAGCCGAGTTCCTGATTGGTTGACGCGACGCGAATATTCGCCAAAGTTCAGATTTCTCAACTCTGGAAATTTCGCGCCGCGCGGCATCATTTTCATTGCGCAGCGCGAAACGCACCGCAGCTCGCAAATCGCGCAGCGCGAACCGCTCAAATTGCGCTGCAGGACCTCTCGCCGCGTGTTTACATTGACTTAACATTGAAACCAGCCGTCCCCGCCGCGTGAATCGCGTTCTGTGTGAACGTACCTTTAAGCAGAAAGGGTCCCTGACAGAGAGAGCCAAATAGAAAAGACAGGCCTGGAGGACAGGGCACCATGACAATGTCTTGTCTGTCCTTTCACTTTTTTCGCAGCCAGCTCAGAGAACTGCTCATGATGATGTGTTTGTAGCTGCTTTTTGTCCTGAGAAAGAGTCCTCCAAAAGTGGTTTGTTTTAGAGTTACTGATCTAGACAGTTATAATCACTTTACAACTTCATCAGTGTCTACAGCTACAATTCACACACATCCACTTAGTATCACAAATGGCTTGATTCACTCCAGTGTTTAAGCGTGTTTGGGAATGGACTCGACTAGCATTGGTTATTTTCTGTTCCCTCTGCCCTTCATTTTGAGTATATTTGTATCTTCGTAAGTTATGTGAATATTTTCAGTCCAAAGGGTAAATAAATAAAATAAGTAAAGTGTTGCCCAAACTCAGCTGTCTTTTTAATGAACAGAATAAAACAACAGCAAACACATTCATTTAGCATTCAGCCGCCCTTCAGGGGGCTGCTCCACACCTGCCAAGTGAACCAGGGAATGGGATACACATGGGTTCAGATTTGATGGATGTGTGTGGATTTTGTGTAAGGGCTGTGCTTCATAGACAATCTGGTAACTTTAGGTGAAGTTGCAAAACATATGGATATGTTGCTTCATTACTGAGGAGGTTCTGTTTTTAGTTCTGTGTGTGTAAGCAGGAATACACAACAACTTATGTATGGATTTTCATGTAAATGTTCCTGGAGTTGGGCTCTGGATCCATATCCAGAGTTCTTTTGAACTTTGGTTTCAGTGTCTTTTAACATTTGTCTTTAAATACATTGAGTAGCTTTCTTCTCATTTTATTGACATTGCACTTCTTCTTCTTTCAGCTGTTCCCGTTAGGGGTCGCCACAGAGGATCATCTGCCTCCATCTCATCCTATCCCTTGCATCCTCTTCCCTCACACCAACCCTCTGCATGCCCTCCACATCCATGAATCTTCTCTGTTGCACACTAAATCATTTTTTTGGGCCAAGATGGTGGCGTGACGGTAGCACACGGCCACTCCAGAACCAAGGTGGTGCTTGTTCCCCTGTGATTGTCCATGTTCTGACCCGGTATTCGGATGTTCGGATGTTGTGAACGCCGGGACAGTGGTGTTCGTGTTCAAAAGTCGGAGGTTAGAGGACGACCAGACGCCGTTGTAGCTCCGTCCACGGACGAAGCTAACTGGCGATCTGGCGGCATTGTTTTTTCATGACCTGCCAGGAAGTGTCCGGGAACCAAAGTTTTTGGTTTCCAGGGGGCGTATCGTCGCAGGGCTGATGCTGCGGATGGACGGTTTCTAGGAACTCCGATCTTGGTTTGCTGTGTGGACCGGGACTTCAGTCCTCGGTGTTGCCTGATGCCGGTGGCCGGGGAAGAGGACATCGTAGGTGGGGTGTTGTGCTGGGCTGGAGGCGGGCCCTGGCCAGCCGGCACCACCCTTGTATGGGGCACTGGGTCCTGGGGGAATCATTTCACTGTGTATTTTATATGTAGTTGAAATGACAATAAAGTAATCTAATCTAATCTAATGATTGTAAGAAACCCTTTACAGGTACATCTAAAAAAATTAGAATATCATGAAAAAGTTCAATATTTTTTGTCACTCATTTCAGAAAGTAAAAACCATATATTTTATAGATTCATTACACAGAGTGAACTATTTCAAGCCTTTATTTCTTAAAATTTTAATGATTATGGCTTACAGATAATTAAAACCCAAAATTCAGTGTCTCAGAAAATTAGAATATTACATAAGATCAATAAAAAAGGATATTTTAAACAGAAATGTCAGGCTTCTGAAAAGTATACTTATTTCTATGCACTCAATACTACAGCCTGTGGCACTGCTCAGGTGTAATGGAAGCCCAGGTTGCTTTGAATGATCAAATGCATTGTTGGGTCTGGTGTCTCATCTTCCTCTTGACAATACCCCATGGATTCTCTATGGCGTTCAGGTTAGGTGAGTTTGCTGGCCAGTCAAGCACAGTAACGCCGTGGTCATTGAACCAGCTTTTGGTGACTTTGGCAGTATGGGCAGGTGCGAAGTCCTACTGGAAAATGAAATCAGCATCTCCATAAAACTTGTCAGCAGAAAGAAGCATGAAGTGCTCTAAAATTTACTGGTAGATGGCTGCATTGACTAGACTTCAAAAAACACAGCGGACCAACAACAGCCGATGACATGGCAGCCCAAATCGTCAGTGACTGTACTTTGGACCACTGAGCAACAGTCCAGTTCTTTTTCTCCACAGTCCAAGTAAGATGATTCTGACATTATCTCTGGTTCAGGAGTGGCTTGACACAAGGAATGCGACATTTGTAGCCCATGTCTGGCCCATGTGCGACTCCAGTCACAGTCCACTCCTGAAGCTCCCCCAAATTCTTGAATGGATTTCACATCACAATCCTCTCAAGGCTGCGGTTATCCATTTGCTGGTGCACCTTTACCTACCACACTGTTTTCTTCCACTCAACTTTCTATAAATCTTTCTATGAATATGCTTGGATACAGCACTCTGTGAACAACCAGGTTCTTTAGCAATGACCTTTTGTGGCTTACTCTCCTTGTGGAGGGTGTCAATGACTGGCTTCTGGACATGTGTCATATCAGCAGTCTTCTCCATGATTGTGTAACCTACTGACCCAGCCTGAGGGACCATTTAAAGGCTCAGGAAACCTTTGCAGGTGTTTTGAGGTAATTAGCTGATTACGGTGTGACACCATGACTTTCCAATATTGAACTTTTTCACAATATTCTAATTTTCTAAGACTGAATTTTGGGTTTTTGTTATCTGTAAGCCACAATTATCAAAATTTCAAGAAATACAGGCTTGTAATATTTCACTCTATGTGTAATGAATCTGTATCATATATGGGTTTCACTTTCTGCAATGAGTGACAAAAAATATTGAACTTCTTCATGATTTCCTAATTTTTTGAGATGTACCTGTAGTTCAGGTTCCTCAAAAACAACACAGTAGCCCACTGATAGTTGTGTGACTTATTCTAAAGAAAACTTTTCTGTTTCCTGTATTTTTTGCCAAATTAAAGAAGCAATTTCACCATTTTATCATTTCACATTTTTGTCTTACTCAACCAGGAATCTGTCCCATGCCACCCTGACCTGCAGCACAGAAGCACACTTATCAGCTCTCTTCTGAATAAAGCCTGCTGTTCTATGTTCTTTAATCCCTGCAGTGTCACTTAATATAGAAGAGATGCTGCATCATTCAGTTTGAATGAAACACCAGGATCTTTCATATTTCTACTTGTTAGCAATGGATCCGTGTGCTCCTCCAGCCAACCAAACCAACCAGTTTACATATTATTGATTTCTGTTTGGTTTCTGTTTGCTTGTAATATCATCAGTCAAATAATCATGTTGCCTCTGCAGATCACTTTGACCAAAAGCTTTTGTTTGTGCTCTATAAATGCTTGATATGGCTTGACATCTTTCCTCCTTCTTCTTTGCCCAATCTAACCTCTTTTCCTGCTTTCATCATCCAGATCTCTTGCTGCCTATCTCTTCCTCTTCTCACAGACTACATCTCCTAATGATTTTAATGCACACCAGGTTAATCTTCAGTTTTTCATCTCCAGATGTAAGTCCTCAGCTTCTACCCTCTCCACTCATCTCTTCCTGCATCCTCCTCTTCCTCTTCATGTACTGCTCCCTTAGGCTATTTCCGCCCATAACTTCGAAACAGGCATTTCAATCCCACAATTATTTCTGACAGGATAAACAACACCATTGTAATTTGTTGTGTCAAAGGCCACACAGAGAGAGCAGCATGGAGCAGACCACATGCATGGACTATTAAGGTTTGCTGATCAAAACACATATTCAGGCAGTCCATTGGTACCAATTTCCTGTAGTCACATCTTACAAGCTGAAGAAGGATGACGTGGACATCAAAGCCTAAGAGAATTCTCTACAGTCCATCACTAGCGCAACTTCAGTCTCTTGAAAAGCCCTGAATTGCCTGGCCAAATAAAAAAGCACACACTTTAATATTTCATTGCACCACCTTTAGCTTTGATAACAGCACACATTCCCCATAGAATTGTCTTAATAAGCTTTTGCAACGTCACAACATTTATTTTTTGTCTCGAGCTACATTACTTTTTCCACCAATATCTTGTATCTATGAGAGAATCAGCCTGCTGCGTCAAGTATTCTCCAGGATATCCCAAAGAATCTCAATGGGGTTCAGGTCTGGACTCTGTGGTGGCTAATCCATGTGTGAAAATGGTGTTTCTGCTCCCTGAACCTCTTTGTCCAAGTCTGAGCACAATGCATTGCCATCCTGGAGTGTCCCCAGGAAATAAATCATCTACTGAAAAACCTGGTCATTGAGTATGTTCAGGTAGTCAGCTGACTTCTTTCTTTGAGCTTGTTGTTGAACCTGAACCTGACCACCTGAAGCAAACTCAGATCATAGCACCTTCACAGACTTGGTGTCCTCATCAGTATGTGAATGTCCCAAATGTAGGACTCCAGGAAACGAGATGAAGTGAACTCAAGGTGGGCTTTATGAAATACAGCACGAGAGATAGGAACATACACTAACAGGGAGGAGACCAGACTACACTAGACTATAGTAATACACTAGACTACACTAATGATGAGACAAGCAACTGAAGAAAGGCTGGACTGTATATAACCAATGAGCGACAGGAGGAACAGGAGCACAGGGGGCAACAATCAAGGTCTAGGATGTTTGTGCAGATCCTAAGAATAATCACCAGAATTAAACAAGATATTATTGGCTTCTTTGGTGTCAAACCTGCAAGATCAGATGACTTTATGCATTCATGTAGATTGCAGACACTTATCATCTTCCAGAAACTGTTTAGAGTTATGGCAGCCTTGTCTGACTTGTTTTAACATTAAATTAAGGGTCCATTGTATAGACTCTGGGACCCTCTCTTATTCTCTGAATGGGATTTGATTTGTTGATTGAATAAACAGAGGGTCCGCTGCCGCTGGAAATCAAGTGCTGTCAGACTTGTCTCTTTTTTCCACAACAGATGCAAAACTAGATATGAAGCAGAAGACATAACTGGTTATAAAAGTAAAACAGAAAATGAAACATAATTGAGCCAACAAGACTGAATTTGGCAGAAGACATGAAGAGATCTTCATTCCATCACAGGACAGACACAAAACAACAACCACACACACTCACATCCACATACACAGTTACTTTAGAAATACCAATTAACCTAGCAACAGTGTCTTTGGACTGTGGGAGGAAACTGTAGCACCTGGAAGTAAAGAAACACGAGGGTTTTTTAAATTTCTCTTTTTTAGTGTGTCACCTCTTCTCCACTGTCCTCCATCATGCTGCCTGTGGCCCAGAAACCTAACTCAGGGTAGCATTATAGAGGATGTTTCAGTTCCCAATATATGACTGGAGAAGAGGAGAGCAAGGAGAGGGTAGGCATGTCAGAGGAGGAGGAGCTATAAGTGAGAATGTGCAGGTGTATACCTGCACATTCTCATTCTCATTCTCACACACCTTTCCACAACATGGTCAGAGGAGAACCCTTCACCGTGTGTGTGTGTGTGTGTGTGTGTGTGTGCGCGCATGATAAATAAGGGGAAAATATATATTAGCTGTACATTTTTGTAACACAATGCTACATGAACACTGTAAGCTCATCTGACATGTATATGTCCATAATTTAAAAAAAACAAAACATCTTAGTCCTGCGTATGCCAGTGTTTTGGAGAAATTTTGATGTGTCAGCATATGCTGGTTAAATCTTCAAGCTGGGACAGGGCTGGGATGTGAATCAGGACCTCCAAGTCTGGGGCCATAGTTCTCAGTCAGAAAAGGGTGGTGCGCACACTCTGGGCTGGGAAGGAGTTGCTCTCCAAAGTGCAGGAGTTCAAGTAACTTGGCGTCTTGTTCACAAGTGAGGGAAGGACAGATTGACAGAAGAAGTGGTACAGCATCAGCAGTAATGCAGATGTTATACTAGTCTGTTGTAATAAAGAGAGACTTGAGCATAACAGTGAAGCTTTCTACCTTCATCTATGGTCATGAGATCTGGGTACTGACTGAAAAACAAGATTGTAGATAAAAGCAGCAAAAATGAGTAGGGTGTCTGTGCCCAGAGATAAGGTGAGGAGCTTGGTTATTTGGGAACAGCTGTACTGTAAGTAGAACCCGTATGTCTCTCTACCTAAAGGAACATGCTGAGCTGGTTCACGCTTCTGACCAGGATGCCTCCAAGTGCCTCTGAGCAGGGTGACCTACCAGGAGGAAGCCCTGGGGTAAATCCAGGATGTGCTGGAGAGTATATAGGTCTCAGATGAATGTTTTAGTGATTTCCCCGAAGAGCAAGAAGAGCGGTCTGTGAAGTGAGAGGTCCAGGCATCTCCACTGTTCTGCTGCTTTTGCACTGTTTCTTGTTGCTGTCAGACACTCATTGCAGATTATTCTTATAATCATCATTTTTAAGTTGAGAAAAAGCTCAGTCCTTCTGTATTCTAATGGATTTTATGCTTATCTCAGCACATTACAGGACACTATTCCCTAATTTTTACCCATTAATGTATTCAGTTTCTTATCAATTTTTAAATATATTAGCAAACATTTTCTTTTCTAATTTAAATTGATCCTTTTTTTACTCTGATTTTTACTAAAATGCCCAAAGTGCAGATGGAGGCGTAAACCAATCCTGGCCAACCCAATTATCTGTGGTCAATTTGTCTTTATCTCAACCCATTCAGCCACGTTAATGGAAGTAGACCACAGATCCAGCACTGTTTTAAATCCCACTGCTAAATTCTAGCTGTTCACAAATGCTTCCCATCAATTTACTAATGCTCCTTCACCACAAAAGCCCATGTGTCAGCAGACCTCAACAACTCACTCTTCTCACACACACACAAACACCCAAACACACACACACACACACACACACACACACACACACACACACACACACATGCACACACACCCACCGTGGCCCATTAAGTGGCATTAGAGCCTCTTTCTGGTGGGTTATTCTGACTTCATGGCACCAAAGTAGCATTCCACAGTCACCCTGTAAGACTCTAAGTCTCACCACACATTTTACATCACAGACGTTAATGCACTATTCACAATATTACAGTGTTATGATCTGCTTTGTCCTTTTCTGTGACTGACGTTACCATACCATGGTTTTCTGAAGGACAGTTTTCACACAATCTGTTTTAAATAGACTGTATTTACTTCCGATATTCTTTAAGTATGGGGTGACTTCAATCAGAGGCTACCCCAGTGTTATGTTAAAAGGTCCTTGTGTTCCTGCTTTATACTGCAGTTGTGTGTAGAATCTCTCTAAGATGCTCCATAAAGTGGCAACCAAATATTATATATCATTTAAAAAATGGTGCTGTTCTGAATGCTCCTCATCATTCTCCTGCTGGTACACAGTGTTCTCCTGCTGGTACGCACAGTAAACTCCTGCTGGTACACACAGTGATCTCCTGCTGGTACACAGTGTTCTCCTACTAGTGCACAGAGTTCTCCTGCTGGTACACTCAGTGTTCTCCTGCTGGTACACACATTGTTCTCCTGCTGGTACACAGTGTTCTCCTGCTGGTACACACAGTGCTCTCCTGCTGGTACACAGAGTTCTCCTGCTGGTACACACAGTGCCCTCCTGCTGGTACACAGAGTTCTCCTGCTGGTACACACAGTGCTC
>VUQH01082926.1:0-12732 GCA_015106775.1 Etroplus canarensis
ACAATGTCATCTGCAAACATCATAGTCCACGGAGACTCCTGCCTGACCTCATCGGTCAATCTGTCCATCACCATTGCAAACAAGAAGGGACTCAGAGCTGATCCCTGATGTAATCCCACCCCCACCTTGAACCCATCTGTCACTCCTACTGCACACCTCACCACTGTCTCACTGTCCTCATACATGTCCTGCACCACCTTCACATACTTCTCTGCCACTCCTGACTTCCTCATACAATTCCACACTTCCTCTCTTGGCACCCTATCATATGCTTTCTCAAGATCCACAAAGACACAGTGCAACTCCTTCTGACCTTCTCTATACTTCTCCATCAACACTCTCAAAGCAAACATTGCATCTGTTGTACTTTTTCTCGGCATCAAGCCATGCTGCTGCTCGCTGATGGTCACCTCTCTTCTTAACCTAGCTTCCACAACTCTTTCCCATATCTTCATGGTATGGCTCATCAACTATATACCTCTTTTTTTCTGATAGCATAGTATTAAGGGTACTTAGATATCACGTGGTTAACTTCCACCAACATCTTTTCAGCATCACTGGTGACCCACCTAAGGTAAGGGTTCTTTGAAACTGGAGGATGTTACATTTAAAATTATCTCTAAAACATTTTGGCCTTATTGTTTTCTCTGTTTAAAGCTTTTGCATTTGGATGTTCCAAACCAGCACAAAATCTGCAGGGGAAGATCATTAATCATACACCTAATCCTAAGTCTATTTTTGGCTGCTCAGTAGATATTAAGACATTAAGTTCTGGAAGGTGCAAATGGAGCCTCCATGGATCGGACTCTTTTTTCCACCACATCTCTGTCTGGGGAATTTGGAGTCCAAGTCTCTAACACTTTATCACACAGTTATGGTTAGACTTACCCCTAACCCAATAGCTCAGTTTTCCAAACATGGATGAAACTTAGTCCCAGACTATAAACCTTTTTCAATGGCGCTCTTCACGGAATTCTTCTTTTAGTCCGGGATTAGGCGTAATCCATGTGTTGGAAGGCTGCTGAATATGATTCACTGAAAGAAACAAAAGGAGAAATGTAAACTAATGTAAATTAATTCTTGTCCTGTGTTTGGTAAGATTTGGGAGAAGAATTTCCATGAGATAAAATCAGGGATTAGGAGTACTTAAAACCTCACAGGATTAAACCACTCGTGAACAATGTTTGCGGAGTGGCAGAGCAAAATATCCTGCTGAGAGGCCACTACAATCAGGAAATACCCCTGCCAGGTATGCTCAGGTAGGCGAAGAGTCACATAAATGCCAGGACTCAATGTTTCTCATCAGAACATCACCCCAGACCATCACACTGCCTCTGCCAGCTCGCCTTCTTCCCTTAACGCCCCACGCTGCCAGCTCTTCCCCAGGAAAATAACGCTGAAGCACTCAGCCGTCAACACGATGTCAACAAAGATGTGAATCATCACACCAGGCCACCTCTTCCATCTCTTCACGGTCCAGTTCCAACACTTACGACACACTGTAGATGCTTTCAGGGCATGCTTTGTGTGCTCTGACACCTTAATATTAAAGTCGTAAAGTCTTCTGTGGGACTGGAGCAGATGGGCTGACCTTCGCTCAATATCGCTGAGCCTTGGGCACCCCTGACCCTGTGTGTGGTTTCTTGGAACACACTTTCTTTTCATCAGGTTCTGATCTCTATAAAGAGATTGTGAGTATGATGTGTAGATTCTGCGGACAAGGAACACGGTTTCTGGCTTTGTTTTTAAGTCTGCTTGTAGCTCGAGTCCTATTGGCCAATCACTCAGCAGGGTTTGATTACACGAGGGGGAAAAGAACACTGGAAAACCATCAGCTAATTGTGGTTAGCTCTGGTTTGCGGAATGTTATCATCTGACAACAATTTAGCTTTTTATTCAGCCACATCTGTCTGTCTGTTATACCAGAAGACCCTGAAAATTGGTTTCTTGCTTCCAGAGTCTTAACAGATCTAAATTCTGCTTTCTAAGTAAGTAAATGAATGCATTCCTTTTCTTTCTTTTCTTTTCCCTTATTTCTGTGTAATGACCCCAGAATGATAGGGTGAGGGTCTCAGTCATTCAGGGGCTCAGAGTAGAGCCACTACTCCTCCTCCATATGTAAAGGAGCCACCTAAGTTGGTTCAGACATCTGACCAGGATGCCTCCCAGGTGAGGTGTTTCATACACGTCCAACTGGGGGGAGATCCTGGGGCAGACGCAGGACTCACTGGAGAGATTATGTCTCTGGGCTGGCTTGGGACCACCTCGGTGTCCCCCCCAGAAGAGCTGGAGGAGGTGGCTGGAGAGAAGAGAGTGTGAGAATCCGAACTGTTTGAACTGGCGCCTCCTGGACCCATACCTGGATAAGGAACGGAAAATATATGGGAGCATCACATGCTGCCGTTTTATCAAAGCTGCCGGCATCTCAGATCAGAATCAAATATAAAAGATAGAAAATATGAAAAATACAGAATAAGTGCAATATAAAACACAGATACTCCAAACTTAAATCATATTATATTCAATATAGCCACGATATTGCAATATAAAGTAGTCTGGGTGTAAAGTTTGATGGCCACAGGTGGGAATGATTTCCTGTGGTGCATTGCAGTGTGATGAGTCTTCTGCTGACACCACCGTCAGAGATTCAAAGTCCACACCACGATCTTACTGGCAGATCAGTTTGTCACACCCCCATCATGGAGGCGTTATGTTTTCGGCTTGTCTCCCCGTTTTTGTTTCCATTCAAACAAATCTCATTTAGAGCAGAAAAGTGCAGTAAAACTGCAAGTGCATGTTCAGCGTGCTTTGAGTAATGAGCGGTGGGGCCTCATCATGGTGGTCCTGTGCTGACAGCAGCCAGTAAAATGTGCTGCTGATTGATTTGACGCAAGTTAACACGTTGTCACTGGCTACCTGCTATGTTAGCCCCCATTAGCAGGGCATTAAACCGAAACAAGAGGACATTTGATAAAGATTCATCAGATTTAGCACCTCGCTGTTAGAACAAAAATGAGAGATTAAATGATTGAGACAACACTGGCCGGAGGATTTTAACAGCACTCAGCCAGAAAAGGATAAAAACAGCATCTTCAGTTCAAAAGAAAACCATGACTAAATGCAAGTGTTGACAAAAAGTCACTCTTCTGCTTTCCTGTCCTGCTCTTTGAAGGGGACACCAGTTGGACCACCTCAGGATTCAAGGATCTGAGGTGTCTTTGAAGACTGGGGGTGGTTTGCGTGTGGAGATTAGGCTTGGAACGGCTAATATTACTGTATGGATAAAGCAGATTGATGCCATTGTTGACCTTCACATTCTTGGATTCCTGCACGGCTTGGTGGACTTTGACAGAAAAGTGATTGACGAGTTTGCCCAGATGAAAGCTTGTGTGCAACTTTTCTCTATAAGCTGTGAACCTCACCGGTGAGTCGAGACCTGAAAGCGGTGGGTTTTCCTTTCGCTGAAATGTTGCTTTCAATATAACGTGATCGTTTACTGCTTAAGAAGTTTGGATTTGTAACTTGATGCAGTACATCAGGGTAATATTCCAGTTCTGTGAGCTCAAATGTAGTTATTGATAATGTCACACATCTGTCTCCACTTCCCATTACTTGTGTCCCTGTTATATCAATGCATGCTTATGATTGATGAGGTTCAATTGTATTTGGATTCATTGAGCACCACCTGTCATGACTTTGGCGCAGAGTAATGATTACTAAGTGAAACAGAAGGCGGCTGGTATAAAGTACAGGCAGTGGTAAAAACTAAACTGCTCAGGTCAACTGGCTCAAAGGCACAAAAGAAACACACAACGAAAACAGCTGGAAAAAGGCACCAGATAAACTAATAACTACAGGTGGCTGGGACAAAACAGAAACTTAGACATTACGAGCTCAAACGAACAGCTAGGCCGGGATAAATAACCCACAGCGGGTGGATGAACGTCTCTGGTGATGGTTTAAGGAAAACAGTTCAAAGCTCTAAATCATACAGTGTGTGTCGGGCGAGGGCTCCAGAACGGAGCAGATCCAACTTAACTGGCAGCGCCAGGAACGCGGACGAGGAGACACCGGGAAACCTAGGCGAGTGAAAGCAGGAGTCAGAAAGTGCTTTAGTAAGCTGAGCAACAGGATCGAGTTACCGCTGCGTTAAGCTGAATGATCTGGCGACGGTGAAGTGCAGAGCCGGAGACTTTATGGAGGAAGGTGAGTGCTTGCAGGAGTTTCCAACGACTGCCACTGTGGAAGGGCGGCTCCCGGAGCGAGGGGGCTGGCCAGGTGAAAAAGAGAGGGAGAGCGAGAGAGAGAGAGAACGCCAGGCAGCACCCTGACACCATTACACCACCAGGCTTCTGTGCCAGAGACGCCACTGCTAAGAAGGCATCCCTAGTGGCCTTTGGCAGCATAAGGGTGATGCAAGAAGCAGCAGTGAGAGCTTTAGTAGCAGGCCTCTTTTGGTCAATTGTCGACCATGGATACTGCGCCCTAAGAGTTCATGGCGGTGAGACTGAAGCAGCGTCGTAGATGGCTGGTGAGACCGATGCAGGAGAGGCAGGTCATGGGGAAATGTCGCGTCCTTTGTTTGGCTCCCCTCTCTTCTGCCAGGTTCAGTATCCTCCTCTTCAGCTGTTTCTTGAGCAAACAGCGCCAGCTGCTGCGGTTGGCCTCAGTGTCCTCCCAGCTCTCTGTGTTGATATCCAGAGCTTTCATGTCGCGCTTGCAGACGTCTTTGTACCTTAGCCGGGGACGTCACTGGGGTCTTTTGCCAGAGGCTAGTTCACTGTAGAGAATGTCCTTAGGGATCCGGCCGTCTACCAAACCAGAGCAGTTTGCGTTGTCTGAGCGGCGTGTACTGTACATAGTGGGGAGGCCAGCACTGGCAAGAACGTGGGCGTGGGCACCTTGGTGTCACGTGTAAGCATAATTTTTTTCAACGTAAAGGGTTAATGTTGTGAAGGTTGCTGGATCCTGGCCTCACTTCAGCCTCACTGCACCACCACTCCTCCAAACATTCTCGATATTTAAAACTGGGCCGTTTTCCCTCCTTGAGTGTGTCTCTGTGTCTTTGAATGCAGACATTTAAATCTGAATTTATTTAAATCTAACCAACAAATGCTAAGATGGTAGCAACCAGGGTGGACAGGATTAGAAGAGGGACAGCTCAGGTTCAGCAGTTTGGAGACAAAGCCAGAGAGGCCAGGTTGAGATGGTTTGGACATGTTCAGAGGAGGGATAGTGGACATACTGGACAAAGGATGTTGAGGATGGAGCTGCCAGGCAGGAGGAGAAGAGGAATGGATGTGGTGAAGGAGGACATGCAGAGGGTTGGAGTGAGGGAAGAAGATGCAAGAGATAGGATGAGATGGAGGCAGATGATCCGCTGTGGCGATCTTCACTCTCTTCACGCGTTCGTACATCTCTGTCCCTAATCACCTTAATCTGCTGCACAACCTTTCCAGCCTGGTCTCTGGGGCTAGCCGATCCATAGTTAAAAATGCAAAGAGATTACCGCACCACTACCAGGACTGTACTGCATGTCTTTAAACCAGAATTTAACTCAAACTGCGATCACCTGTCAAACGGACTTTAAATACGAAACTCAGTCCATGCAGATTAGGATACAATAATAGCAACATCATCCTCATCATCTGAATGTGGATCTTTGCACAGCTTGAAGTCGACCCTCTGAGGTTTAGCTGCATCACGGGTCATCGTGCTCTCTGAGTTTCCAGTTTTCGGCCCCATTCAGCTGTTTGAAGACGTACTGGAGGCTTGAAAAGCTTTTGTGCGGCACGTACCTCAGTAAAAAGATTTCTTTTTCTTGATACGATGCCAGTGTGCTCGCTCCCTTTGAGCTTCTTCCTGCTGTTCAACCACAGAGCATCACAGTTTGTACAAAATGATGAAACACACGTCACAAAAGAACAGAGTTACAATTTGATATGAAAAGAAACAAACAGGAGCAGAGAATAGGCAATAGCAATAGCCTGGGCGACGCCAGAAACAGAGAAATTAAAACTGAAAAATTCATGTCTGCTCCTCATTATCTTTGCTGAAGAATAGATGGAACTTTATTTGAAGTTTAGGGTCAAGAACGTGGCTCGTGCATTCAGCTCACGTTGAATTGTTCATTTCAGATGCTGCTTTTTAAGTAAATAAGTCATTTCTTATCTGGAGCGGCCAAGTTTCCCAGCCGCCTTGGTTTTTCTTGGACGGGCATTGGAGGACGTGTGATATGAGAAATTTAATCAAAAGTTGAACCGACGTGTGAATCATGCTTTAATGGGCGGCTGCTCGTCAACAGAGAGGCCGTTTCTCAAATCAGACGAGATATTGGGCCTCGCCAGGAAACCCGCGATGAGCCATCCTGCGGCACATTATTATTTTTTAACCTTCACTCGCAGCAGGTTAGTGAGCTGCAGCCAGCGCTCACACTGCTCCACACTGGGAGCCTCCCATTATAACCACAGCTTCAAACTGGGAGCCGCCCATTATAACTGCAGCTTAAACAGGTCAGCACTGAGTAGATCCTCTGAAGCAGCGGTTAGAGTTTACTAACCTCTGAGGAGAAATCCCTGCTCTGAGTTTAACCCGTCATAAATATTCAGTATTACCTGAGCGCTGATGTGGTTTTCTTTTTGTATCCTGTCTTCACATAAAAAGGAAGCAGAGGTTTTATTACTTTTGCTGCTAGAAGATGCTGATCAAGATATTGCTGGACAACATCTATTTAAATTCCTCTTAACGTTAGAGCTGAAAAATCGATTAATCGATCTTTTCACTCGTGCATTCATGATTCTTCCATTTTTTAAAGTGAAAAAAATCTGTGAATCTGTTTTTCTGTGATAATAAACAAGACGTATTCTCACCGGCCTCTTTATTAGGTCAACTGCTCATTAATGCAAATTCCTAATCAGCCAAATATGTGGCAGCAAGTGAATGCATTTAGGCATTTAGATATGGTCGACACGATCTGCTTAAGTTCAAAGTGAGCAGCAGAATGGAGAAGAAGGGCGATTTAAGTGACTTTGAAAGCAGGGTTGTTGGTCTGAGTATTCTACAAACTGCTGATCTACTGGGATTTTCCCACACAGCCATCTCTAGGGTTTACAGAGACTGGTCCACAAAAGAGAGAATATTCAGTGAGCAGCGGTTCACTGGGAGAAAAAGGCTTGTTAATGTCAGAGATCGGAGGGGAAATGGCCAGACTGCCTGGAGATGACAGAAAGGTATGGAGATCACCTCTGAATGCACACCATGTCCAACCTTGAAGGAGATGGGCTACAGCAGCAGAAAACAACACCAGGTGCCTCTTCTGTCGGCTAAGGACAGGAAACCAACACTGGACATTAGAAGACTGGAAAAACATTGCCTGGTCTCAATTTCTGTGGTGAAATTCAGATGGAAGGGTCACGATTTGGTGAACCCAACATGAAAGCATGGCTCCATCCTGCCTTTTCTCATCTGCTCAGGCCACTGGTGGTGTGATGGTGTGGGGAATGTGTTCTTGGAACTTGGCTCCTTAGTACCAGCTGAGCATGTTTTAAACACCACAGCCTAACTGAGTATTGCTGCTGACCATCCCTTTATGACCACAGATGGCTGCTTCCAGCAGGTTAACACCCCATGTCAGAAAACTTAAATCTACTCAAACCGGTTTCGTGAACTTGACAATGAGTTCACTGTGCCTGAGTGGCCTCCACAGTCACCAGATCTCAATCCAACAGATCACCCTTGGGACGTGGTGGAACTGGAGACTGTCCTCATGGATATACAGCCAACAAATCTGCAGCAACTGTGTGATGTTACCGTGTCAATATGGAGCAAAATCTCTGACGAATGTTTCCAGCAGCTTGTTGGGTCATTGCCACAAAGCTGACATTGGGCAAGAGGTGGGGGACACCCTGGACAGGTCACCAGTCTGTGTAACGGGGCTAACGCACAGACAGCCACACCTACAGTTAATGTAGAATCACAGCAGCAGAGGTGGAACATGCAGACCAACTGGCAAGAAAATTTGAACCCAGGACTTTTTAGCTGTGAGGCACCTGTGTTAACCGCGGCACACCATGTCACCAATGTATTACTGTCAAGGTGAGATAATTTGGAAGATTTGAACACAGTACTCTGTGTTGCTGTCAGATGCGTGATGTTTTTTCTCTGATGCATCAGAACTGTTGTTGCAGAAACTTCCTCTTATTTCCTTCAGAGTGACTAACTGGTGTTATTGGAAAGTCATGGACTGACGTGTGGGGTGTGCGTGCAAAGGGTCGGTTGTGCACGGAGGCGCTCGTGTACTGGAGCGTGTTGCTTTTTTCCAAACAACACTTTAAAGTGGAAAGTTCAAAACTTTCGAGCGGGCCTGCTGGTGAGGCTGAAGAGCAGCTGCTGGAGTGATCCCGTGACCTGACGCTAAAGGTGAAACTCCAGCAGGTGTCGCACGCAGAGTTTTGTCTCAACCTGTCACAGGAGTCTCCTGAACTCACTTCCCTCCATCTCACCAGTGTGAGTCAACATTTCTCCAACCTGACTGCCGTGAAGAAGAAACACAGGGCAGGTCAGCTATGACCCAGAAGAACAGCAAATGTGGATTCATCCGCTGCTGAAAATAGTCCCCCTCAGATGATTAGTTTTCCTTGTTCTTTTGATTAAAAACTACCAAAGCTCGTTTTTTGGCACGGTGGTTAGCACTGTTGCCTCACAGCAAGAGGGTCCGGGTTCAAATCCAACAGTCTGCCAGCTTAGGCCCTCCTGCGTGGAGTTTGCATGTTCTCCCCGTGCTTGCGTGGGTTCTCTCTGGGTGCTCCGCCTTCCTCCCACAGTCCAAAGACATGCAAAGAGGATAGGTTAATTGGTGATTCTAAATTGACCGCAGGTATGAATGTGAGTGTGAACAGTTGTTTGCCTTGCTGTGTTGGCTCTGGGACAGACTAGCGACCAGCGCAGGGTGTACCGCGCCCTTCGCCCTATGACAGCTGGGATAGGCTCCAGATGAGTGAATGTTTTTTTTTCTTTTAATTTAATCAGTCAAACAAACAAACACCGAAAACGATCAAGGGTGAGATGGAGGCAGACGATCCGCTGTGGCAACCCCTAATGGGAGCACCCGAAAGAAGAAGAAGATAAATATCGCACACATCCATAAATTATTTATAACACAGGGCCTAAATGAGTAAAAAAGTTATTGATAAGCCATATACATACTGAAACCTTAAACAAACACGTCTTCACATGTGTGGGGCCCTGCCATTTCAACACATTCAAGGAAATTACACAAAGGCTCCCATACCTGCCTCATACTGACGAGTTATAAGAGAATATCCAAAGTATCCATCTTTTGTAAGAGACTGTAAACAGGCTTATTTGTGCTGTAAAGTTGGTGATTTAACATGGGAGTCTATGAGGACTGACTCAGTTCAAGAGCCAGCCTTAAGTGGCCATTAGAGGAACTGCAGTTTGCAGTCCTGGCGTTGATTCAGGTGGACTTGGACCATTTTTTAAAAGATGTTTTCACACGTGAACTCCAAAACAAGTCAGAAAAACCGGGTTGTCTTTTCTCACGTGTATCACGCAGCAGGAGACGGTCCTCTGCAGGCGTGTTCTGCTGGAAGTAATCTGTTTGGTTTGGCATGGTAGCCGCCACCAGTAAACTACCTGTTTAATTCTCACATGGGCACAGAGCCACATCACGAAGACTTTGCACTCGCTTGCTGGTCAAAGACCAGTTAATGTTTAATCTGATTGCTTTCTCACAAGCGCCTCTGCCTGATAATGCCTGGCAAACTCCAAGACTGTAGTTCATGCATGAAAACACTTTAGAGACATAATAAGGTTCAGACACGATAAACAAACTAGAACTTCTTAACATCTACCAGCGGACCACGGGCCTGTTAGGGTTACAGTTTGGTTCACATCTACCCCTTTGGATGGGATTTTCAGAGGGTTGGTGCGACAGAAGAGGATGCAAAGGATAAGGTCAGATGGAAGCAGAAGGTCTGCTGTGGCGACCCCTAAAGGGAGCAGCCACAAGAAGAAGAAAACATGAAGGGGAAATCTATCCACTGAAGCCAAAACTGTTTTTTGTAGCAGCTATAAATATGTTTAGTTCTGCTGTAAAGTTGGGCTTCTTGACATGAGAGTCTACTGGGATTGACTCACTTTCAGAGCCAGCCTTTACAGGAGGATAACGGCTGAGAAGATATCGGCTTTGTGACATGGTGTGTGATCCTGCTGGAAGCAGCCACTGTGGTCATAAAGGGATGGACATGGTGAGCAACAATACTCAGGTAGGCTGTGACAGTTAAACGATGCTCAGGGGCCCAAAGTGTGCAAAGAAAATACCCCCTCACACACACACACACCATTACACTTCCAGCGGCAGGCTGAACCGTTGATACAGGGCAGGATGGATCCATGCTTACATGTATTTTACACCAAATTCTGAACCTACCATCTGAATGTTGCAGCAGACCTGGCAACATTTGTTCAATCTTCTAATGTCCAACTTTGGTGAGCCCGCGTGAACTGTAGCCTCAGTTTCCTGTTCTTATAGTGGGCATGAGTGGCACCTGGTGTGGACTCCTGCTCCAGGTTTGTTGTGTTGTGTGTTCAGAGATGCTCTTCCAAATACCTTGGCTGTAACGAGTGGTTACTTGAGTTACTGCTGCTCTCAACTCAAAGCAGTCTGATCATTCTCCTGTGACCTGGCATCAACCAGGCACTTTCTCCCAGAGAGCTGCTGTTCACTGGATATTTTTTTCTTTTTCCAGATCATTCCTGGTAAGCCCTAGAGGTGGTTGTTCAGGAAAATCCCAGTTTTTGAAATGCTTAGATCCAACCCCTTTGGCACCAACAACTATGCCATCTTCAAAGTCACTTAATTGATTTGAGCTTTAGCAAGTCATCTTAACCATGTCTACATACCTAAATGCACTGGGTTGATGCCATATGAGTTGGCAGATTAACCAGCAGCTGGACAGGTATACCTAATGAAGTGGCCGGTGAGTGGGAAAATGATCCTCCAGTTCACTTCATTTATGACCTAAGTCACTGTCTTAAAGTTTATCCATTTTGTAATTTCTAAGTCAGCCACATGAGTTTGGAAAGAGTGGAGTAACATGTCCTGAAGATGATGTTTTCAAATTTTTTTGACATGGTGTGTAATGAATGCTCACTGGTGTTTTTATTTTGCCTGGTCATGTGAGAGATCTGATGACAGTGTGTAGTTTTGAGAACAGGATTGTGACATCTCAGCAGAAGATTCAGACATTTTGTTAATGTGGCAAATTATGGTCAAAAAGGACCGTGGAGCAGGGTATGATTTAGGGTCGGCCTATTGTGTGATTTATTTCAAAAACACCAAGCTTGAGACAGCAAAATGCTCTGCTCGAGGCCCCAAGCTGGGACTAAAGTAACCACTATATTATATGGGCAAAAGTATTGAGCCATCTACAAACACCTACACGAGCTTTTATGACAGTCCATTTAAAACCCATAGGCATTAACCCTCTGAAGTCGACGGATGCCCCAGTGCATCCACATCATGTGACCAAACTTGCGTTTGTCTTGTAATTTGGACAAGGCACAGCCACTGCCCATGGCATCAGAGGGCTTGGTCACGTGATGTGGACTCACTGGTGTGTCCACAGACTCCAATATGGAGATGGTCCTTCATTCCGGTTATAAAAGCTTCCACTCTTCTGGGAAGGCTTTCTGCAAGATTTTAGAGTGTCTGTGGGAATTTTTTGCCCATTCATCCAGAAGAGCATTTGTGAGATCAGACACTGATGTTGGACGAGAGGGCCTGACGTGCACTCTCCGGTCTAACTCATTTCAAAGGTGTTCAGTGGGGTGAGGTCAGGGCTCTGAGTGGGCCAGTCAAGTTCTCCCACACAAACCTCATCCAACCATGCCTTTATGTAACTTTATGTACCTTTTTGTTTGTTTCGTTGTGCACTGGGACGCAGTCATGCTGGAAGAGAAAAGCGCATTCTCTAATGATGGAATCATAGGATTATCCCAAGTGTTTTAGTAAGATAAAGCATTCAGATTTCCTTTCACTGGAACTAAGGCACCCATGCCAACCCCAGAAAAACCACCCCATAGCATTATCCCTCCTCCACCAAACTTTACAGTTGGCACAGTGCAGTCAGGCAGGTAAGATTCTCCTGGCGTTCACCAAATCTAATCCAATGAGGAGTATGATTCGTCAATCCACAGAACACATTTAAAACACTGCAGATTCCAGCAGTGGCGTGCTTTCAACCACTCTGTGACAACGTGCTTGGTGATGTAAGGCTTGCATGTAGCTGCTTGGCTATGGAAATACATGCCATGAAGCTCCCCAATTTTTATGCTGATGTTAATGCCAGAGGAGGTTGGGGACCCTGCAACTTTTAGGCTCTACAGTATGTGCCTCAGCACTCAGCAACCCCGTTTTGTTACTTTACATGATCTGCCACTTGGTGGCTGAGTTCTTTTTTTTTAACGCAAGTTGCCCTACACAAGGCTCGAAAGGCCACTCAAAAAGTGAGGGCTAAAAGTAGTGAAAGAGAAGAACTGTAGTGTAAGAGCATAGGACATTATAAGGAAGGGAGATGAGTGTTTATGTTACATTTAAACTGTGCCAAATCATAGCTATAGGGGAAGCAGGATGCAGGTAACGAGTTCCAAAGTGAGGCGGTGCATGGAAAGAAACAAGAAGAGTACCTCACAGTAAGGACTTTAGGAATA
>VUQH01082930.1:0-10347 GCA_015106775.1 Etroplus canarensis
AGGCGGGGGGGGGGACGAGAAACTGTAACCTTTTCAACTTCTCCGTTCGTTTCCCAGCAATTTTCTGGGTGATGCAGCTTCCTCGCCGAGCGCGCGCTGATGGCTGCCAGGCTTGCTCGAGTTGTTTTCCTGGCCTTGTGTGGGATGTCTCCTCATTATCTCTTCAGTGAATAAATTTAAATGATCTCATTTTAAAATGAGACATCCATCAGCGGGCACAAATTGATACCGGCGCTCGTTTAAAAGACCGCTCGAAGACGTTCGGGGTCGGCATTCGACGAGGGGAACTGGAGGAACTGAATAATTTGGAAGCCGCGTTGGACGCCCCACAGTGTTTTTATGTAGTGTTTGGGAAGATCTTTAATTAGTACTGCCTCTGAGATTAAAGCTGGGAAGGAAGTGCTATCTTAAAGCTCTGAAGTGATGGTCTTCAGTGAGATGCACGTCATCGTGACTGACAGATATTGGCAGCTGCTGTTTACGCGCTGGTGTGTGTCGGTGAGGTGATTCAGGGGACGCCAAACCACAAAAACTTTTCTCTGTCTGAGCTAAAGTTTCTCACAGATTGACTACTCATCAGAAAAGAACTTCAGGGCATTTCTTTTAAAACATTCCTCAGGTTATTAAAAAAAAAAGTCTAAATGCTCCACCAGACAATGTATTTATAGCTTTTGCCCGTGCCTGTTGTTCCTGCTCTTCCATTAACTTTGGAAATTCATCTTTGATCCCTTCAAATTCTTGCTTTCTCTAAACTCCTATTGATCTGTAGTCATTTAGACTCCAGGAGCCGCACTGCTTTGTTCATATTAATCTTCCCCTCTGGTCACATTCACTAAGAAATCAATGTCCTCTCAGGAAATGTCTCCCACTCACCTTTTAATGTAAAATCCACAGATCTGGATTTGCTGGCCTGGATTACAGGACCTTCCCTTCGCATTTTAGTGCATATTGCATATTGTAGCACCGTCACCGTCCTCAAAAACATGTTAGAATTTAACATAGGCATAGAATTCTCTACGTGTACCAGCCAGGGTCTGGCCAACCGGGGTTTTCCCACACAACCATCTCTAGAGATTATAGGGAATGATTAGAAAAAATATCCCGTGAGCGGCAGTCCTCTGGGTGAAAAAACCTTGTTGATTCCAGAGATGAATGGCCAGATAACCACTGGTTACAGCCAGGGTATGCAGAAGAGCATCTCTGAATGCACAACACGTCACACCTGGAAGCAGATGGGCTACAGCAGCAGAAGACCGCACCATCCCTCTCCTGTCGGCTAAAAACAGAAAACTGAGACTACAGTTCACACTGGCTCGCCAAAATTGGACAACAGAAGACTGGAAAAATGTCTCCTGGTCTGATGAGTCTCTTGATTTCTGCTGCAACATCAGAAACTGGATCCACCCTACTTCGTATCAAAAATTCAGGCTTCTGCGGGTGGTGTAATTATGTTTCTTGGTGCACGCTGGGCCATTTGAGCGTCGTTTAAACCCCACGGCTTTCGTGTGTGTCGTTGACCCTGTCCATCCCGTTATGACCACAGCGTATCTGTGTTATGGTGGCTGCTTCCAGCAGGATAACGCGCCATGTCAGAAAAGCTCAGATCCTCTCAAACCGGTCTCTTGAACATGGCATTGAGTTCGCTGTGCTCAGATGTGCCTCCACAATCACCAGTCCGGTCAGGGCATCTTTTGGGGCGGTGGGACCGGAGGTTGGTGTCATGGATGCGCGGCTGATAAACATCTGCGGCAACTGTGTGACGCCGTTTCCAGCACCTGTACCGAAGCTGTGCTGTGGAGGAATGAGGCAGTTCTGAAGGCAGAAGGGTGACCAAAGAGGTGTGCATAATAAAATGGCCAGTCAGTGTTGATAAAATGACTGAGGCCTGCAGTTTAGGTATGCTGCTGTAAAGCCTTTCTTAGCCACTAGGTGGAAGAACCGCAAAGAAACACTGACATTTATATCAGCAGGTGCTTTGTTCGTCTTTATGTTTAATGTGATACAGAGACAATTATTACCTTAGATGCTGCATATATTTGTATTCCTTGTTATGGAAATCTGAAATAAATCATTGCACACAGTTCTTTTTTGTGACTTTTATTATCTCTGCAGAGGCCAAGCGACAACACAGAATACAACAGCACTCTGTGTCGCTGGATCTGCTGACCTTGTAGGAATAGAGAAGATCAACCTGCTCAGTCAGATAACAAATTCTCTAGCGCATTTTGTGCTAAAGATTATTTGAGGACAGCTGATATGTGGACAAAATGACTGAGTGCTGGCTTTCCAGATTACGCACACAAAGACGTTCGAATCAGGGCACGAACACAGCTTTGAAGATTGTCGTCGCAGCCTTTCTCAAACGTCTGGGATATTAAAGAATCTGACGCTGTACTATATTTATTTACATTTTCAGTTGAACAGCGAGAAGCACAAAGGAATAACAGTTTCTGAAATGTGCAGTCTGTGGTCAAAAAGTGGTCTGACCTTCAACCTTTCGTCTTTTTGTCCTGATGCTGTTCAGAGACTTTTCCTCAGTGCAGTTCTTTTGCAAGGGAAACACACACATTAGAAAACGTCTTGAGTAACAGCGTAAATCATGTCATTATGTGCGTCAGGGCATATTTACATTGAAATGTTGTAAATCTGAAGGCTAAAATACTAAACACACAATGAGGCGGGAGAGGAATCAGGAGCACTTGGGAGTTTAGATTATATTACCCACATTACTCAGCGTTCGAAACGGTAGAGCGGAAAATGATTGGTTACTGCTCGCTGGAAATGGTGCGTAATATGTAATAGTGGTTATGTTACACTTTTATCTCCCCTTTTTGTTCCTTACTGCTCATATGTTCAGCGGATGCTGAAGCATACCTGTTCTTCCGCCCTTAACGAGACACACTTGAGACGCTCTCCGGGGACCATCCGAGTTCTGAGACGCTCGACTCGAAAGCTGCAGCAAACACCGGTTACAGAACCCCTCTAACGCTCGTACAGATGATTTAGTGATGGAGGCGAGAGCAGCCAAATGTGCCTTCACACTTCACAGCCCAGCTCTCCAAAACCCACAGACAGGCTGAATCACACTAACAAGGACAAACTTTGGATCTGTGTGCTTGTGTCAGGAAGGCCCCGCGGCTACCGCTCGCTGTTTCAGTCAAGTAAGAAGTGAGAGGTATCCTCTCTCCTCCAGAGCTTTAGAAAACTTAACCCTTCCCATCTCAACAGCCTGCTTGTTTCCTGCTGATTTTACCGAGCATCGTGTAAGATTAGTTTAAAAATTGGCCCGGTAGCGTTTTTTTTTTGGTATATATCAGGCAACATCAGGAAGAAGGAACACAAGAAGCTCGAGAAATACAAAGGGCTGAGAGAAGAGCTGGCAAAGATGTGGAAGGTGAAGACAACGGTGGTCCCCGTGGTAATCTGAACGCTCAGGGCAGCGACCTCCCCCTCCCCTCTCAAACTGCGAGAGGGTTCTCCAGCTGATTCCAGGAACAACATCCGAGATCTCTGTCCCGAAGAGCACAGTGCAAAACCGATAAAGCTCTGTCAGGGCGCTCGGGGATCAGGCGTCAACAGCTCTTTTCAAGTCCAGCCATAAATTATTGATTGGACTGAGATCTGGACCTCGACTTGGCCAATCCAGGACATTCACCGTGTTGTCTTTCAACCACTTCTGTGGAGCTTTTGCCATTTGCTTGTGGTCATCGTCTTGCTGGAAAGTAAATCTTCTCCCAAGCCATAGTTTTCTCGCAGACCGAGTCAGATTATCCTCAAGACTTTGATGATACTTTACTGCGTTCATGTTCCCATAGCATGATGCTGCCGCCACCATGCTTCACAGTGGAGACGGTGTATTTGTGGTGATGTGCAGTCTGGTGTTCACCAAAGCTGGCGTTTAGTCTGATGGCCAAAAAGCTCAATTTTTGTCTCATCAGACCAAGGAACCTTCTTCCACTGGATCCTGGAGTCTCCCACATCCCTTTGGGTGAATTCCAGTGCCATGCTCCTTCCATTTCTTAATGATGGATTTGACTGAACTCTGTGGGATGTCCAGTGAGTTGAAAGTCTGTTTGTAGCATCTCCAGACTTGTACTTTTCAGTGATTTTTCTCTGAGTGGCTTGGAGTGTTCTTTTGTCCTCATGTTGCAGTTGTTGCAGGAGACTGGACTTCCCAAACACAAGTGTTTTTATACTACAATCACCTGACGCACATCAACTGCACTCAGGTGATCTCCATTTCGCTAACTGTGACAGTAAAGGGGGGAATTTTTATGCAAACATTTATTTTACACTGTAAATTTTAATTAATTTGCATTAGTTCATAAAACCCTGTTTACACTTTGATATGAAATGAGCTTTTTTTACAAATTCTTGTCAAAAAAGACAAATTATATTTGGTTTTATTTATGTGTGTGTGTGTGTATGCATACATACATACATATATAGATAGATAGATATAAGATTAGATTAGATTACTTTGTCATTTCAACTACATATAAATACACAGTGAAATGATAAAGCGTTCCCCCAGGACCCGGTGCCCCATACAAGGGTGGTGCCGGCCGGCCAGGGCCCACCTCTGGCCCAGCACAACACCCCACCTGCGATGTGTGTGTGTGTGTGTGTGTGTATTCTTTTTTCCATCTAAAAATTCAAAAATGTATCCATCCATCCACTTTCTGCCTCTTTTTCGGGTCCATGTCACAGATGCAGCAGTCTAACCAGAGCCACCCAGATTTTGCTTCCCCTGTCCACCTCCATCCTGCTCCTGTGGGGTGGGGGCACCGAGGTGCTCCCGAGCCAGCTGAGAGAGATAATCTCTCCAGTATGTCTTGGGTCTGCTCTGGGGGCCTCCTCCCAGTAAGGAGATGCCTGGACCACCAGACCTAGAAGGCGCCTTGGAGGCATCCTTGTCAGATGCTGAAACCATCTCAGCTGGCTCCATTCAGCACAAAAAGCTGATCTGACCTTTTCCAAATCCTCTTGCCTATTTTTAGTGACCTCTGTTGATCAAGTATCTTACAGCTGTCTGGACCTGTGAAGAAACCATGCTTTGTAAACTGCTGTAGACTACACTTTACCAGAGGAACCATTACTTTAAAGTGGACCTGTTATGGTTTTCCTTATGTTATGCCATAAATACACCATTACAGTGGTGGATAATAATAAATATGGCTAAAGTTTCTCATAATAGGGTCAGCTCATGAGCCAAATGCTCTGGCTTCAGGTTGCTCTAGATGCTCAGTATGATGTTTCAGAGGGAATATATCCCTAATCCAGACATACAGTTAGATCCATACATTTTTGGACAATGACACCACCGCAGTGGCCTAATAATGTCCCTCTCTTGCATCGACATCTGTTTGGACCTCATACTGAGAGTTTCAGTGAACAGCTACCAAAAGGTCACTGTACTGAGCATGCAGATCTGGTTGTGAGCCCAGGGGCCCCACCCGTCTCTTCTCTGAACCTTCTAGTTTTTGACGGAACCCAATCAGAAGTCAGTCTGAGTCTGGGTGGGGCATGAACCACTGAGGGTGGGGTGTGGAGAAAGTAAGTTTTAAAGGGAAAATGATGACTAAGCTTTAAGTGATGCTCTTATGCTGACACTTACTGAACTAAAATTCAACTTGTATCCTAGTTTTATTGTTAAATGATTTTTAAAAAAATGTAGTTTGTGGGGCAGGAACTTTTTTTTTGGCAAAAATCTGAGAACTGCAGTTTTAACTAGAGGGCGGTGTTACAGGGAGAGGACTTACAGTGGCTTGTTTCAGAGAGCAAAGGTGAACTGTGAATCATTAAAGCAACGCCGCAGATTTACATTTAACATTTTTGCTTGAGACAGAGTTTGAAACTGAATCCTCTTGGTCACTGCCTTTCCATTTTGGTGTTTTATTGCCAGCCGAGAGATCTAACCTCTCCAGCATGTCCTGGGCCTGCACTGGGAGCCTGCTTAAAGTTGGACATGCCCAAAACACCTCGCCTAGGAGGCGTCCAGGAGACATCCTCATCAGATCCCTGAACCGCCTCAACGTGGAGGAGTAGCGGATCCTCCTGAATGACCGAGCTCCTCACCCTATGTTTTAAGGAACAACTCAGACACCCTTCGGAGGACACTCCGTGATCTTATCCTTGAGGTCAACACCCAGGACTCGTGACCATCGATCAGGGTACCACCGCCTGGCCTTTCCTCTACAGCATCCTCTGTTGCTTCTGATACAGTGGATGTTGGCGTTCCTGACTCTGTCTCTGCCCCGTGTTTGAGTAAAAGTTCATGCCAACCCATCCACGAGCCAAGACATTTCAGTCTGGACCAAAGCAGTGGACTGAACTGTTGACAGTGCCATCCATACTTATAGCCATTCTGCTGGGATGGCTAAAAGAGCATGTTTTCTCACAGTAATCATAAGGACTTAATGGATCATTTTCAGCTGAATAAAATTTAATTTCTGGTGCTCACAGTGACGAATAATTACATTTACGAAACAGCAGCAATGTGTTTCCCCTTATTCTGTATAATCCGCAAAACATGTTGCAGTCGGTTTTATTGGCACTCTTTCTTTAGTGCAAAGTAGTGAACAGACCTTTTATAATCCTTCCTCGAGACTTCAGGAAATTCAGAGAGGCTTTTCGGGAAGAAGACTGCAATTAAAAGGTTTTCGAAAGCCTCTTATCAGAGCTGCGAAGGCAGGGATGCTGCTGCCACGGCATCCGGGTGCGCTTGATTCGTCTGTGGCTACGACAAGTAAACATGTAGGCATTTTCCAGTTGCTACACAGCTCTGTGGGAGTGCTGCGCCTTTCAAATGTGTGTGCACGCAGCTCCAGGGTGTGACTGGACACATCGTAGGCACAGAGACTCTGAGCTGCCAGAGGTTCTGAGCCAAACTTCACTTCAAACTTGACTGCTTATGAAACCCACTGAATCAGAGTCCTTATAGTGCTTAGAGCAGGCCTACACTCACAAAGCTGTACCAATACAAATCCATATGGGTACTATAGCTATATACACACACACACACACACACACGCTCATGCACACTTACGTCTTTTCTAGTCCTGAAATAGCTCTCAGCCTCCCACTCTCCCTTATATAAGCTCCCAGCACGGAGATCTGCTGGTGAAGATTGGGGTGTGTGCAAATGTGTGTGTGTGTGTGTGTGTGTGTGTTAATGCATCTGCCTCTTTATGTGTGCGCACATGTGCACTTCTGTCTGTGTGAGTGCCAGTGTGTGGGCAGTAGGAGTGTCTTGAGTTGTGTGTTTTTGTGCAGCGTTTTCAGATTCCTGTTGCTGATGCGGTGCACAGATAAGTACAATTTCTTAAAGGAAAAAAAAAAACATACACAGCTTTAATGTAATAATCTTGGCTTTGATACGGTAATTTTGGGCCATCGTCCGTTATGAAAGAGACGTTGGACGAAGCCTTCAAGGGCGGGCGACACGTTTAATCAGACAAGGTTGAAAACAAACCCCCAGCACTCAATCCGAGGGCCCGGCTGCGATTTTTAAAGGAAAGAATTTCTATGCAGCTTTATGAAATTATTTTTCAATAAAATCCCAATTAATATCAGAAATCCAGACTCACTGAATAAAAAGCATTCGCAGTATAACCACTTTTTACATGATCTGCTTGCTTCTATAGAGGGATTGTGTTGCATAATGAGCGTGCATCATCACTGGCAAAAATTGCAGGGCAGATAAGGAGGTTTGAATCCTCTTTTTAATGGTCCTCCTCAGTGCGACAAAATTTTACATAATATTACATGCAGTGAAAGGTATTGGTTTAATTATGGAAAGAAAACAGTAAATGTGTAAGTTTTTACAGATGAATTCCTCTTAATGTGCTTTACCATAGTTTGGGCCACTGCCTACCATTCCCTATCTCCAGTTACTTTGTAAACTGCAAACTGGGACACTGAGACACTGGTATTTACAAGTACAACTCAGTGAATTAAACCTGTTTACTGTTGTACCCGGACTATATTTTATAAGGTCCAATCACGGCCTGTGAAACATTTTTGCTTAAGTGCTGCTGGTCAGGTTTGCTTTGTGACAGAAGGTTTGTGAGACCTGCTGTGATGTATGGTTTGGAGACGGTGGCACTGACAAAAAGCTACAGACAGGAGGTGGAGCTGGAGGAGGCAGAGCTGAAGATCCTGAGATTTTCCCTGGGAGTGACCAGGATGGACAGGATTAGAAATGAGTCCATCAGCGGGACAGCTCATGTTGAGAAGTTTGGAGATCAAATCAGAGGCAAGGCTGAGATGGTTTGGACATGTTCAGAGGAGGGATAGTGGACATATTGGACAAAGGTTGCTGAAGATGGAGCTGCCAGGCAGGAGGAGAAGAGGAAGACCACAGAGAAGATTGATGGATGCAGTGGAGGAGGACAGAAGAGGATGGTGGGATAGGGTGAGATGGAGGCAGATGGTCCAGTGAACTGTAAAGTAAACAGCTGAAAGAAGAAGAAGAAGCTGGTACAGTGTTTCAAGGGCTTTTGTTCTGTTTTATTTCTCCTTGCTCTCCTGCTTGCCTACCAGCCGCAAGATTAAAACCACTGACATACCAGACCTCAATAATATTGCATATCTTGTTACAAACAGCACCTGTCAACTAAAAAAATACATCAGGCACGTCAACGTCCTTCAGAGTCGATGTGTTGGAAGCAGGAAAAATGGTCAGTCCTTTACAGGGTTGGAGCATCTTTAGAATGGCAAGTCTCATCAGGCGTTCCTGGTATGCAGACGTGATCCAGCGGAGGGCATACAGTGAACTGCTGAAACTCTTAATGCTGGTTGTAATAGAATGATGTCAAAACTTTCATTGAATCAAAGCTCCCTGGAGCTGTACAGCAGCAGACCATCCAGAGTGCCCATGTCAGAGATGCTGTATGAGGCAGACTGCTGAACACACATCTTTAGGAACATCAGGAGCCAACAAACAGCTAAAATGGGAAACATGAGCCAATGCGCGGTAGGCATAGCACTCTCCTCTCTATCATATTAAAGAGTTTGATAAATGTATTTTGTAACTTTATCTTGACTTATTATATCCATAACCTGAATTACCATTAGTATTTGTTCAGTGTTTTGGAGGAAGGAGCCAGTTTATCTCAGCACTGTGGACTGAGCTGGTGGTGTTGTGAATCTGTGGTCATGAATAGTAGAAGTATAACTTTTTAAATTTGATTTGACTATAACTGTGTGTTGTTGGGGGGGTTTTTGTTTTTTGTTTTTTTTGGTGACCCATTGACCACAGTTATGGCCCTCCCCTTGTTAGGTGGTGGAAAAAATGTGCCCAGACGCCCCCCTTCCATAGCTAGAATGACTTTGCCCATGTTGGCCCCTGTCCGTGGTTCAGCAGAGGTTTGATGGATCTCGTCCTCATGACGCATGCACGGCTACCTGGAGAGGAGATGGCGGCAGGATGCTACCGTGAGAAGAAGGCAGGCCTGCGGAGGTGGTGTGAAGTTTCGAGCAGTGTTCAGCTGGAAAGCGTTCTAGCGTTGAGGTAGGTGTTGCTTTCAAACACAACCCACCGCTCAAGCATGTCAGCGGCGTTTCCTGATTGCACGGGCCTGTTTCAGCAGGATAGCGCACCACGTCTCGTTTCACGAATTGTTCTGGAACGGTTTGAGGATGAACTGATGTTGGACGCCACATTTCGCATCATCACATCTGTGGGACGTGTTGGAAAAAGAAGTCCAACAGCTTTGGATTTAGAGGAGCGTCTGCCAGCACGTTGGTGATACAGGAAACCATCAGAGCTGAAGGTGTACTTTAGCACCACATTGTGGGGGGTGGGGGGGTGGGGGTTGGGTTGAATCTTATATATCCAAGTATTTTTATTATTTTTCAGACAGATAAAGAGTCAATATCACTGGCAGACAAATTGTGAACAAAATTCGTAAATGGTTGCCAGGAAGCATAAAATTTTTCAGCAGACCCTCTGATGGTAAACTTCATCTTTTCTAAGTGGATATGACTCATAACGTCTCTGATCCACTGGCCAAATGTTGGAGGTCAAGCGTTCTTCCATTGTGTGTAGCAGTGTGGCTGGAGCTGTCTTGCATCTGTCACATGTGGGGATCCAGGTCTGCCTTAATCCTTGACAGTTTATCCTTTGACCAGTGGAGGCGCTGCACCACTTTAAATTGTATATCAGAGTGTCTGAGGCACACTGACGAGGAGGAAATCTTCTTTAAAACTTGTAGCCAGGTTGTCTCTGTCAGTGGTTCCATTAAGTCTCCTTCCTATTTTTGTTTAAGCTCAGCTAAACTGGACACTTTGTATTCATTAAACATTGTTTACATCTTACCCATAATCTGTTTTGAGTCCATTTTG
>VUQH01082934.1:0-34847 GCA_015106775.1 Etroplus canarensis
TCTCTTGGCACCCTATCATATGCTTTCTCAAGCTCCACAAAGACACAGTGCAACTCCTTCTGACTTTCTCTATACTTCTCCATCAACACTCTCAAAGCAAACATTGCATCGGTTGTACTTTTTCTCGGCATGAAGCCATACTGCTGCTCGCTGATGGTCACCTCTCTTCTTAGTCTGGCTTCAACAACCCTCTCCCATATCTTCATGGTATGGCTCATCAACTTGATCCCTCTGTAGTTACTACAGCTCTGCACATCACCCTTGTTCTTGAAGATTGGTACCAGTGCACTTCTTCTCCATTCCTCAGGCATTCTCTCATTCTCCAAGATTGTGTTAAACAATCTGGTTAAAAAGTCCACTGCCCTCTCTCCTAGACATCTCCATACCTCCACAGGTATGTCATCTGGACCAACTGCCTTTCCACTCTTCATCCTCTTCATTGCTGCCCTCACTTCCTCCTTACTAACACTCTGCACTTCCTGATTCACCATCTTCCCTCTCTCTGCCCTCCCCTCTCTTTCATTATTAATATTTTTAACTATGATTAAAATTTTTGAAAACTAAAAAGTTAAATTAAAAAATGTATTAAAAAGGAAATAGAGTGTTCCGGAAATATAACTTTAAGTATCCATGACTGCACTCTAATGTACAGCATGCTCAGCTTCTGGTGGGGGGCATGACAAACTATCCTGAAGGGTCTGAGAAGACATGGAATGAGGTGTACCTGGAGTATAAGGCTGTTGTAGACGTAGAGAGTACAAAAAAACGCAGGGACTGGCTTGTAGCTGAAATGACTCAGCTGGATAAAGACATCAGCATATTGAAGACACACAAATGCATGTATTTATCCAGAACCATCAGATCTGAGCAAGACAAGAAACTGTCAATTTCAGATGCATCAAAGAAGCCAAGGGAATGACGACTTGTCAGACCGTGGCCAACTCTCTGCTGCCATTTCCACAAACAAACACAAGCTCACTCATTTGCCTCTAGTTTCAAAGGCTAAAAAAGACACAAGATTTGCAAAACATGATGCCCACACTAGCTACAAGGATCTACCTACTCCAGTCCCGCCAGTTTCAGCGCCTCCAAAGAATCAAGTACAAGACAGTAAATTCATTTATCGGTGGTCACATTAGCATTTCCATCAAAAAAAACCACAGTGCTGTATCTATTCAATATGATTAGACAAAAGAAGAGATAGATTTAAATAATCCTAAATCTGAGAATTTTGTCACTGCAGTTAATGGAATTGGAATCCACAACAATGCAAAATCAGCAAAACATTCAGTAAAACAACAACAAGGTCACTGTTGTGGAATTTCAGTTCATTTAATAAAGAGAAGTCAACTGCTGGAGTTTTCTTTAAAAGTTAAATTCTTGCAAGAAGGGATTCAGTAAGCGCAGAGCACACAGCAGTGTGGTGAGAAATCCACAGGAACAAAGGACACAGACCTTTTAACACAAGGGTCCCGTGCATCATATTGCACTGTTGCTGGGCAGAAGTCTAGTTACCCTACATATATCTTGCTGAAACACAGTTAAACAAAATATATTTTGCAGATGGGGTAAACAAGTCTTATCTGCTCATGGAAGAACAAGGGGAAAAGACAGACTGCCTTTCTAGGGAGGTTCCGCATGCCTGCACTTCTCCTACATGCAGGGGTCAAGAGGTTGAGCATAACATAGGGCACATGGGAAATATCACAAAATATAGCAAATATAACAAAATAATCTTCTACAGACGTCTAGAACCAATACGCAACACTAGTTTCTTTTACTCTGTTGTTCAAAGGACGAAAGGTTTTTCCATGGTCAGTTTGACCTTCTGAAGCAGCAGCAAGCAGCAGCAAGCAGCAGATCAAGTTGGACAGTAGCAACAATCCCACTAGAATTTCTCCATTGCAGCGGGTTTGTCTCATTATTTACGAGCCTTAGAAAATGGAGGACTAAGCATTAATAAAATGGCTTTAATTCCTTAACGGTTAATGCAGTTCTTTTGTCATATCCGCAGGATTAAACCTGAAGGTCTGCAATTCAATCAAATCTTGATTGTTTGATTTAAAAACCCACTGTGATGCAGTACAGAGGCAAACTCACAACAGATGTGTCATTGTCCAAATACTTGTGGACATAATTATAGCCTACTATAGCAGCAAGCACCACTTATGTTATTGCAATAGCTTGGTATTTTTGTAGCTAAATTATCTACAGTATATGAGAACCATCCCTGAGGCATATATGGCTGGATTTGTTAATGATAACCATGATGACAGTGAAGAGCCTTGGTTGAGGAGTGAGGAAGGAGGTCAGATTATCTCTGCAGGCATCAACAAATGCTGATCCTGCCAGTGTCCCGACACTGTTAAATCAAAGCTTATTCACTGAAGGCTTACACACTCAAACAACACACCACACTCACCTTATCCGTGCCTCTCATGCAGCTGTTCGCCTTTGCTGTCGTTAACCTTTGTTTCTGGCTCCACACTACTTCCCGCTGAGACTGTCTCAGGAGTTTCTCCACTTTGCAAGTCTTATGACAACCCATTGTACCCTGGCACATAAAAAAACAGATATCAAGTTAAGCCTTGCATCAGACAAGTTCCATCCCTTGTTTGGTAAAGCAATAACCTACCATGACAGAACAGTTTGCATGCTTCCCCAAACACTTGTCATGGTCAGCAGTGTCGAGCAATGATCTCCAGCATGTTCAGATTAAAAGTACTGTATTCAACAGAGTTACATAATAATGGATTTGGATTATTGCGAGTGCACACAGGCAGAAAAGATGACACAGCTGCCACAGGAAATGCATGAAATGATAACTACACTTCAGTAATTAAAAACAAGGAAGGGCCACATGATAAGAATTTTAACTTTATTTTTATGGTTTATGTATTTCTTCTCAAAGCTTCTGCTTTTGTTTTTGAGATTATAGCATGCATATAACCGGAGTTACAGACATGGTGATGTTGACTGATAGGCATATAGTGCTCATAAGCATTTGCTAAGCCACACCTTCAGGTAGACTGCACCTCTGTGCTTGGGTGTGTAGGTGCGTGTGTGTGAGTGTATGCTGTTGGAGCCTTATTGTGCATTTTTAATGGATTATCTAACTAATATAGCTTGGTGTGTGATAAAGACCATCCTAGAAATTTCTGTTTCAGTGTTTGTTGAATGAAATTTCAGTTTTTTTATAATTAGTGAAAGCAAACCCACTATGTGTTTTCCTTCTTTGGAGTGTATCTCCTCCCACACCCACGGCTCAGTGGTGCAACGCGTGCTATTACTTTTACTGGGCATGCGTTTCACAGTTTTCATATTGAGTTATTTAAATGTTGCTAAAAAGGAACATGAAATGGCAGATGACATCACCTCAGATGATACTGATTGATGCACTGCTGAGAATGTTCAGCTGCACATTCATGCAGATACCTGATCTGCCAATCACATGGCAACAACTGACCAACCACTTTATTAGGTACACATGTTTAACTAAACACTAACTGGTCACTTCATTAGGCACACCTGTTTAAGTGCACATGAATGAACCTATCTGATTGGCCACTGTTTAACTGTACATTCACTGGCCACTCCATTAGGTACACTTGTTTAACTGCACAAAGCCAACATGCAAAACTAAAGTTCAAAATGTCCAGAATCAGCAGATGATGTCATGGTGATCACATACATTTTTTATACTGTTTATGGGCAAAACCAGCCCAAAACGCAACTCACCAATTTTCCAGCCATGTTACATTTGACTTGCAGCATTAGACTAAGTCTTTCTCCATTGTGCATATTGATTTCTATTTTGACTGATAATTCTACCATTCACTCAGGGTAGAGGTCAAATAATGTCACTCGTGTTTTTTTTTATAATCCCTTTTCCAATACTCCAGTGCTCCATCACATCCAGTGGCTAGTGAACTGACACTATAAATAACCATAAAATGAAATGTAATTCAGCATATCTTAAAATTTTCCCATCAATGTCTTTCATTGCTTCTGTGTTTTCTGCAAAACTAACTTAGTTAACCTTAGTTAACCTTAGTTATCTCACATAGCATCATTTCACCAAGCACATTGCACACACTGTGTCAAAAAAGCCAAATGTTGTGCTTGTGTAGATAAGCATAACCTCTGAAATAATTTTGTTTTAGTTTGCTTATAATTCACTCCTGGTAAACATATTAGCAGTCACCCTTGTGCTGTCTTCTTCAGAATATTGTGCCCCTTGGCACAGAGTAAGTCAAGTTTCATCAAAAGCAGCAGAAGTTGCTCTAGCAGTTGAGGCATACCTAGTACAGCCAATGGCTTCTTATAATTCTGCTCATCTGCAAGGGATAGATAGATAGATAGATAGATAGATAGATAGATAGATAGATAGATAGATAGATAGATAGATAGATAGATAGATAGATAGATAGATAGATAGATAGATATGTGGTTTGCACATTCGCCTTACAAGCTAAAGGTCCCTGGTTCTATCCCAGGTGGGGACATAAGCCCCTCTCACCATGGAGGATTGCATCAGGCATCTGGCATAAAACCTCTGCCAAATTACCAATGTGGATTAATCCGCTGTGTGAACCTTGGGGTAGAGAATACAAGTTAGCAGCCAAAAGGTACATTTGGAAAGTAACAAAGCACAGCCCGCAAAGACACTGGTGTATAACACTGACTAACTGAGTATAACATTTGTTTATAAGAAATTTGCAGCAGGAAGACAATATAATCCACTGTACAGACAAGAGTATTGCCACACCTGGTAATGGAATTCAGGTGTTTCTTCCAGTCCCCAAATGAGAGAATGGGTCATTTTACGGGTGCATAAAACAAGGCCCATAAAGATATGGCTGGATGAGTTTGGTTTGACTGACTCACACGGAGCCCTGATCTCAACCCCATCCAGCACCTTTGGGATGAACTAGAACAGAGCTTGCTAGCCAGGTTAGTTGTCAAACCTTAGAAATGCTGTTCTGGATGAATGGGTAAAAATTCTCACAGACGCACTCCAAAATCTTGTAGAAAGCCTTCCCAGAAGAGCGTAAATTGTTACAGTTGCAAAAAGGGGACAAAGCTCCATATTAATGCCTATAGAATTAGAATGGGAGGCTATAAAAATCCAATAGGTGTAATGTGTAGGTGGCCTAGTACTTTTGTCCATATAGTGTATGTTTCTTTGTATTGCTCACCAATAGTATAAGTTGGCTACCACAAGTCAATAAAAAACTATAAAATTATTTTTTTGGATTCTTATGGTTCATAAAATTCCCCTTCAAACAGACTGATGGCTTTTTGCAGTTACCCCTCAGACTTCTGTATGGAACATGGGGGATATCCAGCCGTTGGCTAACAGCACAACAGTATTATTAAAAAAAATTAAAATTAAAAAATAAAAATTAAAACTAGTCTCAATTTTGTATTTAGGGCCAGGCACTGGCATTTTCTTCAAAGTGTATCTCTGAAAGTTTCTTTGATCTAACTCAAGGGGGGGGGGGGTTGGACCTTACCTTCCAGGGACTCACTTCCACTTTCCTAACTAATCTTGTTTGGTTGATTACACGCAAGACAAGCTCTTTGTGCAAAGCACTCATTAGGCCTGAAGTAAACAGCAGCCTCTGTTTCTTTCTGTTTCTTTTAAACAAACTGAACCTCCAAAAGTGTTCTTAGAGAATGCAAAATGCCTGGAATTCTGCCTGGATATATTCAGAGATTTGTTACTGAAAATATCTGGAGTGCTCCTGCATATTTAACTAATAAGTTCATAAAGAAAATGAACACAGAAACATTTTTGCTAGGAATTTTTATTCTTTATTTTTAATGCATGACTTGATTGTTTTTCAGTATAAAATACAAAATTTAACTTACAAGCAAAAAAGTGTATCAAAATGAAAATGTGTGTTCTTGAAATATTCTTCCAAGAGTCTTACATTACTGCATGACTTTTTTCACAACAATATTTCAGTCATCACAGTCACTGGTTGTGATAAATACAGCTTAATAAGTTAAGGTTTCATAGTAAAATGTCAAAAAAGGCACATTAGTAAGGTTGGTGATTTAATCACTATGTTATCTCATTTCACTATGTTCTGCATCAGCTAAATGTGGTTTGAAATGACAATAAAACTCTTGAGTCTTGAATCTTCAGTGCTGAATTCTATTTGACTGCGCTGAAAATATCTCTTGTAACTGACACACAGTTAACTAGAAAAGTTACAGTGAATGATTTTTATTTTTCTATTCCTTAAGGCCTCCTGAGCTGCAGTATTTTAACATTCAGTTCACACAAATTACAGTGGACATAAGAAAGCACATACTTGAACATGTAAACACAAAAGTATGCCATCAGTGTACAAAGAGTTAAAATGGTCATGTTTTGACTGCTAAAGCAATAGTCTGACATTGTGAGGAAAAACATTTTTGCATTTTTTATTAAATCATATCAAAAGAATGACATGCTTTCATGTCTATGTGACAAATATGAAGCAGTGGCCAGCATCTGGCTTCACTTATGTAAAAAGTGTCCATAACACATACATTACTACAAATGTGAAAGTTGACCCAATCTTTTCAATCTTCTCAACAAGAGATCAAATCATTATTGATCAGTTCCTTTAGCTCAAAAAGGATATCCAACATTAAAAAAAAATGGCAGCAGTATTGAACATGCACCAGTACATAATTCTGGTGTGCTATCAGACCTCTGTAATTTTGTTGTACAGAAAAGCTCAAGGGCAAATGATACTCGTGCACGTTATATCTGCTTTAAGGGGTTGAATGATACCTTTTAGTTCATAGCTGATGACAATTATGATCGTTTACAATCAAGAAGAGTGATAACTGATATTTGGAACAGATATGCATTTGCGGTAAAAATATAAACCGACTTAAAACAGACCACTACTACAACTAAACCTTCACTCTGTGATCTAAGGAAATCTCCCACCCACAGCCCAGTCATATCTGATTAGTTACATGCAATGTCAAATAACCAATCAAAACTGAAGCCTACTGTGACACAATATAGCACATGTAGACTTGAGCAGCCTAGGTGAGCTGGGTAAGACAGAAGGTATTATTGAAGCTGGAGTAATCATTGCAATCTTCTCTGCACATGGTACACACCACAATCTTACACATATATTGAATTTTTAAGATGTCAGGCAAAGTTGTTGTCACGATGTTGAATTACTTTTCCATGGTTAGGACAATAAAGAAGGTCTATTCAAGGTCTATCCCCTATCCGAGGAGTGCAAGTTTCTCCCTTCTGAACTATGACACAATCTACCAACATCTGCAGGAAACTATAAAATCATTTTGTTTTTAAATAACATTTATTATTCTTTCGCTTATAAATATGTAGGTACTGGTAGCTGTAAAATATTTTGTCCCTCAGGGATAGCAAATGCATCCTTGTCCTAGCTGAACATGTTTTCTTACTGTTGGCATCTTGGTGTTTTGAAACCAGATGTGATGACAAAGGACTGGATCTGACTGAGAAACCAAAGGAACATGTACCTGACATGGCCTGTCAGTGACAAGGTAGGCCTGCCCATAAGCATAAACCTGCTTTTTTATGCTAATGGGGACCATGCTTTTTCAAAATAAACATCCTGTCATATTCAGTAAGACTTGAACTTAGCAAATGAAACTATAAACTCATCAGGAACATATCTACTGGGGAGAGAACCAAGGAATGTTTTCCAACATAATTACAATTACCAATATAACTGCAGGAGAAGAAGAGACAAACAGTTCTATATTTCATAGTAAACCGAGGAGAGTTGCTCTAACTCATCACTTCATTGTTTGAACTATTTTTCTGTTATTTAAAAAAACATTAACTAGCATGAGTACTCAGGTCCACCCTGTAAATGTACCAGATTTCACCAAACTTTTGATCTTCATCAGCTGTGAAATTATATAAACAAACAAGTTTTGTCTTTTGCTATTTTAACTGCAAATGTGTATCAAGTCCAAGTATCAGTTGTTGGTCGCCTTGGCAGCTGATCCCTGGTGACTAATAACAGACCAAGGCAGCGCTTTTATCAGAAATCATTTGTGAAAAATAACAGTAATGGGGAAAAATGCTGATCAAGAGAGCCTCCCTGCAATGCTGTTGGACTGAGACAGACAGTCATACTGACTGCTTTGAGGTTGTACACGATGAGATTTATTACTCAAAGACTCCAACTATTATGATGAGTATAAGTAGGAAAACTCCACACATGGCAAGGCAGAGAAGTTTCTGTCAAAAACAGGAGAAAGGGGCAGTCAGACTAACCTAGAAAGTGCTGTTCATCAATCCAGTAAACCATTTAGCATATAAATGAATGAATGGATTAATACATTAAGGGATGGATGCTTGGTTTATGAAATATAAGTTGTGAGTGTGGAAGCGTTGTTACCTCACAGAGTAGGCCTCATGCAGGGGGTTTGGTTAGTCCAACAGACAGGCCAACAATTAGAGCAATAACAGCAAGCAGGATCAACAGAGCAAAGGCAAGGATAATGTATTTCTGCCAAGTGAAGAAGTTGGTAAGGAACAAATTTTAAGATATACTGACCTGTTTCATTTGAACCATAATCTTATAGAGTTTACCTTTACACATGATTGTATTTGTGACAAGCTATCAACACATGACTAGGAACACATACCCTCCGGGATTTCTTTTGGTATCTCACTGCTTTTTTGGTCTCTTCCTTTGCACGATATATGTATTCAGCTGCATTAGAGACATTCTTCTCAATGTTATTAACCATATCCCCCTGTAAATTAATACAAATTGTTTTATTTATTGTTTCTAATGTTGGAATTTGTCTCATGGGCACCGCTCTGTATATACAGTTAGGCTCATAAATTTTGTGACGATGACAAGTTTGCCTGTGTACGCCACCATAGTGAATTTCAAATCAAACAGTCAAAAAGTGATTGAAGTGCAGACTTTCAGCTTTAATTCAAGGGGTTTGACTAAAGAATTGTTACTGTTTAGGAATTCTAGCCATTTTTATACATAGTCACATTTTCAAAGGCTCAAAAGCAATGGAACAATTGACTGGCAAGCAATTTAATGGCCAGGTGAGGCCTGTTCCCTCGTTATTCCGTGACAAACTAAGCAAATAAAAGATCTGGACTTGATTTCAAGTGTTGATCTTGCATTTGGTAGCTGTTCACTGAAACTCTTGAAATGAGGTCCAAAGAGGTGTTAATGCAAGTGAAAGAGGCCATTGTTTGAGTAAAAAAAAACAAAATTAAACCTATCAGAGAGATAGCAAACATTTTAGGAGTGTCCAAAACAATGTTTGAAACATTCCTAAAAAGAAAGAATGCACTGGCCAGCTTAGCAACACACAGAAGACAACTAAGGTGGGTGAAGTAGAGCAGAATTCTTTCGTTAGCTAAGAAAAGCCCTTCACAACATCTAGCCAAATCAAGAAATCTTGTAACTTGTACCAGATTTGTTTGTTTGTTTGTTTGTTTTGTTTGTTGGAAGGAGAGTGAAAGTAACTGCATACTACATTGTCTGTCAAACATAGTGGATGAAATACTATGGCATGGGCATGTATAGCTGTTAATGGAACCATGGCACAAGTATTTGGTGATATTTGGGCTGCTGATAGAAGTAGCATGACGAATTCTCAAGTGCACAAGGCTATACACTCTGCTCAGATTCAGCCAAATGCTGCAAAACCTATTGGACTGGGCTTCACAGTGCACATGGATAATGACCCACAGGATAATGCGAAAGCAATCCAAGAGTTTCTCAGTGCAAAGAAATGGGACATTTTTCAATGGTCAAATCAGTCACCTGATCTCAAGCCATTAGAACATGCTTTTTGAGTACTGCAAAGAAAACTGAAGGCAGAGAGACCCACAAACAAGCAGCAACTGAAGGCAGCTGCAGTAAAGGCCTGGCAGAGCATCTCAAGGAAGGAAATACAGCATTTTGTGACGTTCATGGGTTCTAGACTTTTGGAAGCCACTGACTGCAAAGGATTTTCATCCAAGTATTTAAAATTATGCTCATATGTCCCACTGAAATTGCTTGTCAGTCAATTTTCCCATTACTTTTATGCATCTGAAAATAAATATGGCTCTCATTCCAAAATAGTCAGTGCAATTATTTTGTTAAACTGCTCGAATTAAAAATGAAAATCTGCACTGTTCTCACATTTTAACTGTTTGTATTTAAAATCTTCTGTGGTGGCGTACAGAGGTAAACATACAAAAACATTTGTTACTGTCCCAAACTGTATGGGCCTGATTATATTTACAGTGATAGACACTAATAGACTCTTTTTTTTTTTAAATCAACATTTTTGCAAATAAAAGCTTTGAAATTTTTGAATTAGATGAAGCTGTTACCTGGGTTTCTACCAGCATTGCCATATCCATGAACATTGCATGGAGCTCTCTGATGCTGGTCTCCAAACGCATGATGTCCTGGTGTCGTGACTCTATCTCATTTAAGGCTTGACGTGTGATCTGGGAATCTGATATGATCTGAGGGAGAAAGATGGATTTTACAACCTAAAACAGTTAATCAAAAAACACTGAATACATCTGTTCCATAGGTGTGTAAAAGCAGTCAACCCCACCCCAAACGATTTACTCCTCCACCACTAGATGGGAGTAATGGCATTTTACCAAGCAATAACAACACTGCACAGAAACCATACATCAGAGGTGAAGATTGACGGATTTCCACTTTCTAACATGTCTTCTAGTTCTTCATTGGTGGTCACTCTTCCAGCTAGAAAAAAATACAGAGAATTAATGTATAATATGTATAATGCATGTTAGATGTATCTGAATCATGGTGTTTTTGGTTCCCTAACAAAATTAACTTGTTTTTAGACAACATGTATTTGCTTGCCCCCATGCAAATAATATGTTTTAGTTTTATGTTAACTGTGAATTTGGAGAGGGGAAATTTCCTTATATATATTTAATTCAGCAGCTCCATCTCTTTCTGCTGCAGCTATCAGTTTATCCCTGCCAAAGGGTTACATAAGAAGTATCTGAGGTATAAAGGAACTCGGCACACCTCCCAAAGCTGCTGAAACTCTATCAACAGAGAGCTTTCTTTTCCTGCAACCATGCCTCCTGTTGTACGGTACTGTCCCTGGAGAGAGAGACCTCTGTGCAGGTGCTTACTGTATATCACACATCTTTTGTGGTGGCTATTCCTCAGAGAGAAGGACAGAGCAAAACACACCACGTGTACAACTCATCGCTAGACATCAAGCATAAAGGGTATGACTTATGAATGGTGTAAATTTTTGGTGTTTACAGCAGCACCGACACAGTCGTGTCAAAGACAGGTGTACTACTGTTGCATAGGCCACCAAGTCCTCAGCCCGTATCCTGGGCAACACAAACACAGAGAGGCGTCTCCAGTATCAGGCTCCTTGGTCTGCAGAACTAGAGCCTCTCATTAATGCCAGCCGCAGTGGGAGTCAATCTTATTTTTTGCTTTTCACTATTGTCTCACATTAGTCACATGTACATAATACAGCGGACTTGCCTGTTTGTCACAGTTATATAGAACAGAGAACTAAGCATAAGTACCAGAAAGTGTATGGGAAATATGGTTCAACATAAGTTAAAGCTAACAAACAAATATTAATATGACTATACTTACACAGGCATTTAATTTTTTTTTATACTAATACTACTATTTTACACTGTGTCAGTGCACATTTTTATTCCTCCAGTTTCACTCTACAAACTCATCTTATTTAGGTTTTGTCAAAGCTCGCAAAACACTGAAAAGTTAGTGTCTGGATCTTAAAGAAACCTAAAAATTCCCATCCTGTTGCCAGTCTATTTATCAACACTAAGTCTGGTGTCCAGGGAAGCAGAGAGGAAGCTGGTGTGGTCTGTTTCCTGCCCTAACACAGCTTTGGGATTTCATTTGTCACTCTTTTATCCCTAGATCGGTGCAAAGAAAGTGCAAAGAAATTCAAGCCATGGATGAAGTATTTCAGGTTTGAACTGATATTCATTGCTATTATTTTAAAGCTTTAAAAATGTACCCCTTACGCAGGTTCATTGGGTCCATTACTATTTGCTTACTTATCTCCAGCTGTCTCTTGATTCTTCCTTTGCTTCTTTCCCTAAAGGACACTTGAGTCTCATTGTACTGGGTCATGACCTCCACAAACTTCCTGGATAACACAGTGTGCTGAGGACAGGTCAAAACACAAGGACAGAAAATGAGAATGTGCTGCAAGAATTTCACACTGAAAACTTCTATGACTTAATACCTCACAGAGCAGTTTAGCACAAGATGCTGACATGAAAGTAAAGCTAAACTAAATGCTTTCAAAAGAAAGAAATCTTATGGCCAATCCAATTGTGTAAATGTAGCAGTGAGGTTGAGAAATAGATAGTATATAGTTATAATGTTTCATATTTGTTTATATCATGGATTTCTACAGAAACAGTTTTTCCCTCATGAGATTTGCATAAAACTGACAGATTTGAGTTGACCTCCTCTTATGACCAGGAATGTGCTATGTGTGTGCATCTGAGGAGTTAACAGTCATCAGTTTGGTTCCTTACCTGTGTTTTCTGTATCCTGAAGTCAACAGATGCTCTGTTAGCTGCATCATCTTTGGGCAGGCTCAGCTCCATGGCTTTAAAACATTTTAAAATGATATCATTATGCAACTTTAGACAACATAAAGGTAATGTGGATGACAGCTCAACTCACATTTTAGTTTGGTTCGCACGATATTGGCGTTCCCTTTGATATCGTTGGTAAGTGTAGCCAGTTCTTCCTTTGTTCCTTCACGCACAAATAGGAAATTGAAATTAGTCATCCAGGTAATCCAAATATTTGATTTACTCTGATTTCAGCTTGTCACTTGGCAACAGCCCTGGGGCAATATTGCACAGGTCACAGGTACAAGATCTTTGTTTTCTTACCCTGGTGATCATTTCTACACCATGGACACTGTAATGTGTTATATTAGGTAACAGCTGATGATGGGCTTACTTTTGCTACAGTAGGTTTAGGCTGCTGGGGGGCTTCTTATGATGTGCTCGGTATTTCTTCTCCAGCTGCCTCTTTTCACTCCCCATGTACTACTGCTGCATGTCACTAAATGTTGTCTTCTCTCTCCCATGATCTCTCTTTGCTCTCCTTTCTCACTTCTCTTTCCCCTCACTCCCAACCCCTGGAGGCAGATGGCTGCCCCTCCCTGAGCCTGGTTCTGCCTGAGGTCTCTTCCAGTTAAAAGGGAGTTCGTCCTTCCCACAGTCGCCAAGGGCTTGCTCACAGGGGATTGTCTAATTGTTGGGGTTTTCTCTCTAATACTGTAGGGTTTTTACCTTACAGGGTAAAAAGCCTTTGAAGTGACTTTTGTTGTGAATTGGCGTTGTATAAATTGAATTAAATTTGAATTGATTCTGAGAATGATATTTGGAAACATTTGTTTTTTGTTTGGTTTTTATTTACATAACGTTGAAGTCCACGACTGGCTCTTCTATCTCATGATTGTTTGCCAGGTCCGGAGGCAAAATTGTGTGTCATTTCCCTCGCAGGTTTCCCGTCAACCAGTCATTTAGTGCAACTGAGGAAGGAAGACTTCTGTAGCATGTTGACTCTGTGCCCAAAAGGTCTAGTTCTATTTATGCTTTTCTAAAAATAAAGTAATGAAAACCTGAGGGACTCTAACATCCTAAATGACCCAAAACTTACTGTCATCTGGGTTGGGTGCTGACAGGATCATGCTGTGCATCTTCCTCACTTCTTCCACTTGGTAGGAGATCTTATCAATAAGTCCTCTAACTTCTTCAACCTACATCAGCCGATAAATAACCTTGATTATTACGGTTCCCCTAATAGTGCACATCCTGGAAAGTCACAATAGTACACACCCTTCTGAAAAAGCTCTCCATGAAGACATCTCGGTCTACTGAAACTGCAACATCCTCTTCTGCGTGTGTGGTGCTCTGTGCGGATGAAAATGTGTTTGAGTGACTTTTTGGGGCAGCTAGGACATTTCATGTCATGGTCCATCCAGTTAAAACTACAATAAGACACTTACAGCAGTCAGTTCAGACAGTCGATCCTTCATCACACCGATCAGCTCGCCTCCTGGCCAGGTGCTTCTAAAACATATGAAGGGTCATCCTGTATATTTCCACGTGGAGAGAAACATTGGGCCAAGGTGCTCCTGACTGAGGTCCAGATGGCTGATTGAGAAAAAAAAAGAGCAGTTTATCCTTGTTTATCCTTGAAATACAGGCCCAGAAGGTTATGAAACGACGGGAGTAGAAATAGGAAGCGAGCGCCTCTGGTGTGAAAGTTATTATGCTATCAAAACTGGGTCCAAGACACAACTCAAAAATAAAACCCAGAAGGGATGATTTCTAATCTGCCCTGTCGATATTCTCCACTAAGCAAGTGTATCTGATCCGAAACAGATCCACAGTATCCTCTTCCTCGGGATACGCCTCTCTCTCTCTCTCTCTCTCTCTCTCTCTCTCTCTCTCGCTCTACCTCACACACACACACACACACACACACACACACACACCTCATGATGGAGAATGTAGCCCATCCTGAATCAAATTTGAGCATAGCAATACATAAACTAAAAGAATGCAACCCCATCACATTTCTGGAAGGACTGAACCTTGAAAACAGAGAAACATTGCTTCCTTGGTGAACTATTTAGAGCACCTTTGTCAGACGGTCTTCTGTGGATTATTTGTGACTTATTATAAAATCGAATTTTTTTTAATCAGATGGTGGCCTGTTTTTTTTAGGCAGTTACAGCTGCAGTTATATGAGAAGGTTTCATATATAATAGACGAGGACGATAAGGTGACCACAAAGGTATTATTCATCTGGCCACACAGTGGCGCTGTTTACCCATGGGAGCTCTTGACGGGGATCCTGATGATTTCCCCACCTGTGGACGCCATCCAAACGATCTCATAAAGCAATTCACAAATTGAAATTACCACAAAAAAGTCAAACAATGGCCTGCTTTCCACTTGACACGCTATGTCTTGTTTTTATTTCTACTTGGACGTATTGTGTGGTGAGTTCTTATCTAATCCCGATGTCGTTTAAAGAGCTTTCCTTCATTTATTTGTGGTTTAACTGTAACCCAATAAAAGCTTCAGCTACTTTTCCAGACACCGCAGACCTATATGTGCAACTTCACTAATTTGTCGGTTGCACTGCCTTCAGTGGGCTACAACAAAAGTACCCATCCTCAGCATATTCCTGTTATCCTGTCCATATGTCAGTATATTTTGATGTGCGTGTTTGGATCGCACAGTGCAAAGCCTGACGTGATTCCACGCGCAATCTCAAATTACGCACAAATAATGCCTTTTACGCACAAACTGCAACGCCCCTCCTCAGAAGTTCCAAAAAAAATGACATCACGTTTTGCAATTCCCACGTTCAGTCCAACAACAGCCCAGTACGCCTCAGCGGAGAGACTGTGCTGCTTGAACCTCACAGATGCAGGCACGGAAACTCTCAGAAGCAACTACTTCTTGAATGTCGGGTTACAGATAACGGATTTTAATTTTTCTGCGTGGAAATTGGGCTTAAGATTTTATCATGAAAAGGCAACTTTTGACGTTTTTCTGGCCTCAGCTCACAGCTCTAAACTGAACCTTTTATTGTTTCAGTGCTCTTATTTATATTTATTTGTATTTCTAACTTTTGGACAAATGGACTGATGGAAAGTTTCACCTTCAATCTCCGGGAACAATGAGTGGCTTTTCTTGGATTCATCTTTATCTGGGGAATTAAGTTGTTTTAGAGAATTTATTTTCTATTCTTCAAAAGATATGGATTTTTGTTTGCGAATTCACCTTTTTACAGCTTTTGTCTCCTGTATAAAGGTAAGCTGTGACAAACGTATCATATTGTCCCTTCCTCTCCTAAAAAAAAGATCAAAAGTTGCACTGCGGTTTTTTATAAGTGTTTTTTTTAATTTCTTCACAGGTTTATGCTCAAGTGGCGAAAACTGTAAAACACCCAGGTAGTAAGAAGTTTGTGAACTGACAATTTCCCTGTGTTTTAAGTTGTTGAGTTGATCAGATGGCAATGTGCACTTTTGTATTGGATCAGAATTGTGCAATAATTTGTTAGAACCCGTTTTACCATCTGCTAACTTGCAGGCCAGAGGATGTTACTGATTTGTTTACTGCTCTTCTCATTAATCAAAATAGTCTGCTAGGTAAACAACTTTTTTTGTTGGTTGTTCAGTATACTATTATCATCACTGTCTTTTTAATTCACCCAAAATCCAAGATGTGGTGCCAGGAAAGCAAATTCTGATTAACGAGACAGAGCTTGATTGGAGGGAAAGCCCTTTCTGGATGCTTGTTTATGCGTGATCTTTCCGTCCAGGCCTGCAGGTGTTGGCCACGGCCTCGCATTACTGGCCGCTTGATGCAGTGGATGGAATCCGTGAGCTATGGGATAAGATTGGAAACAGACCAGGTTATGTTAACGGAAGCAACATAAGTATGTGAATACTAAACCACCTGTACCACTTAAATGTCTTTTGGATCCTCAGACTGTTTTTTTAACCATCCACCTTCCAACCAAAGACGTCATGCTTTTAAAATTTTATGTCAGATTTCTGATTGAATTTACAGGCTAAAACAAATGTAATGTAAGCATTTTTAGGATTTAAAATGCTGCTGTCTTCAGATACAGTAAAGTATGGCTCGAAGATGGTAAAAGATCTCTTTCACGCATGATTTGCAGCAGTGTTGTCAGTAAATCATTCAGTGAAAGATTACAAACGTTAAAGAGGGATCAGGTATAGACTTGAGCATGATGTTTGAAGTCTCACCGAGTTTTCTCTGAGCGCTGCCTTTGTGCACACTGGTCGGCATCACTCTGTCTCATACCTGTGCATCACGTCCCTCCCGTCACCTTTCTTTTACTGTTCTGTGTCTTCTGTTTTTGTCTTTATTGGTGTGAATCACTTTTTTTCTCTGTTGTCTTTGTCCAGCTGTCAGAATCCACAACCACACTGTGCTCCCTTCTTCCCATAACTCTTCCTATGTGTATACCAATGACTCTGCCTACACTAACATTTCTGCAACAGTAGGTGAGGATCCATCATTTTCTTCTCACTGAAATTCATTTGTGCATCACCCACTGCTCTCTGTTGTCCTATCTGTATCTCCACACATTTGAGCTTAGCACTTCACAATTTTCTTCCCGTTCAGTCTTTGGTCCTTGTAGATTAAGATGAGGAAGTCTTTGTATTTTAATGGTAAATTGTTTTTCTTCAATATTAATTCAACCAATATTCAAACTGGAGACTTGTTTATTGGCTTTTGAGCTGTTTCATGAGATTCAAAGAAAGCAGCAAAACCCTTATGTTAATCACATACAAAACAACGTGTGGTTAGATAACTGTATAATCCCCATGATTTGTGCTTGTCACAGACATTGTTGAAGGAATGGTCAACAAGGGCATCTTCCTGAATGGAGATAATGGTGGCACCTTTCTTCACTTTGGAAACTACCAGAACTCATGCATTAGTGATCCTACTTTATGTGGTCCTGAGGGTGAGCACACTGTGTTTAATCTATTATTTAACAAACCACAATGTAATTTTTAAATCAGTTCTGCCCCTGGTACTGATGGATACTTGTTTTTGATCATTCTCTAGGCATTACCTTCTCCTTTTTTTGGAAAAACCATGAGGAACACTCTCGTTTTGCTGTAGCCTCTGGAGGGAAAGTTATCTCCAATGGCTTCTCAGTCTACAGTAACCCCCACAGAGGCTATGTCGAGTTTTATACTCGAGGCAACAACCACAGATGGAAGGCTGACATCCCAGTTCCAGGTACTGTGAATACATTTTTTTTGTGTAGTTACAGTTCCCATGAAGAATGTATTTTTGTCTTGAACACCCCATAAATCGATGGTTATATAATTGCATTCATGGTTTGGTTAATTGAAAACAGATGTAGCTCTGGACAGTTGATTTGGCAAGGCAAGGATGCATTTCTCGCATCTTTTGCTGAAGCCCTAAACTTACAGCTTGTAATAGATGCAGTCATCTTCCATCTTGCGTGAAATAAAGTTTGGTATTTTGTAAACGTCAGGTTAGATGAGATATGAAACACAATAAAAGTCAGAGTATGAGCAATGTTTTCAATTCATTTCTGAAAATTAAATTAATATTTTTTTCATGCGATGAACCAATACTGTAAACAGTTGACAAAATGGAATAAACCTTGTGAGATTCAACATTATGTGAAATATTTACCAGTCACGATTCTCTTCTCAAATGACTTCTGTCATCTTTGTTTTTGCTGCACTTACTCAAGGTTGTGGCTGTAACTCAATTTTGATTTGAGTGTTCAGTTACAGAGAATCAAACGTCATCTGGTTCTCATACAGTATGACGCGTCGAACTTTGAGGACCTAATGTCAAAAAATGTCACATCGCTCTTCCATTTTGTAAGTAAAGACTTTTGTGGGTGAAAAACGTAAACCTTGAGGTGCTATGTGACCAAGTGTGTAATTGTAAGTGAAGGTTAAGAATATAAAATTTACACGGAGAGTTGAAAAGTCAGCTTGGTCTTTGGTACAGCCAGTACTGTTTATATTGTAACTACAAATGCCATGTGTTTTCATTGTTATGCTCCTCTGGCATGTGTGACAGAGAATGTCTTTTGGGATTTCCTTATTGTTCATTCACTTCTCTGCTCTTTGTATTGAAAAATTAACTAGAAATATTGCCTAGAATTTTGTGAGCACGTGCATTTTGGGGATGAAGCAATTTTTTGGTTACTTAGTCAATTGGTTGAGATTTCTTAATTGATTTAATTGGATTAATGAAAAAAATCATTTAACCAAGTTAATGTCAGTTGAAGTTAATTCTAAAAAAAATAGTTGATCCTTTGGTTCTTTATCTAAGCTAGATGCAAGGGGTAGAGGTAGTGAAGATGGATGAGTTTAAGCACCTGGGGTCAACAACCCTCCAAAGCAACGGACAGTGTGCAAGAGAAGTGAAGAAGAGCGTGAGGGCAGGCAGGGTGGCATGGGTGAGACGAATGTCAGGGGTGCTTTGTGACAGAAGGATAGCATCAAGAGTGAAAGGGAAGGTTTATGAGACAATATTCAGACCTGCTATGGTGTATAGTTTGGAGATAGTGACACTGACAAGAAGACAGATGATCTGCTGTGGTGACCCCTAATGAGAGCAGCTGAAAGAAGACAAAGAAGATCTAAGCAAGTACTACCACCTAATGATATTGTAAATATGTCTAGGAACAGTAATGTATTATTAAATTCCTGCTAAATGAAAATATTCCAACTAAGGTGGTGAACATGGTCAGCAAACTATGAAGACAAGAACATGTCAGCATTCTCACTGTGAGCATGTTAGCCTGTTGGCATTTATCTAAAAACACCACTGTGTCTCCACTGTAGGACAAAAGTATTGGGCCACACTTCTTGATTATTGAATTCAGATGTTTCATTCACTCCCATTGCCACAGGTATATAAAATCAAGCGCCTAGCCAAGCTGTCCTTCTTTTTTTGTGAAAGAATGGACGTTCTAAAAAGCTTACTGAATAGGATGCCACTGTTGTCACACTCCTAGATATACCATGGTAAGTGGTATTATTCCAAAGTGGAAGTGTTTAGGAACCACAGCAACTCAGCCAACTCATGAAATGGCAAACCAAGTAAAATTAAAGACGGGAGTGACAGATTGCCGGGGTGAATAACTGACAATGCTTTCAAGGCTCCTCTGGCATTAACATCATGTGTAGATTTCCATGATTGAGCAGCTGCATGTAAACCTTACATCACCAAGCATGCTGCTATATGTCTGATGGAGTCTCGAATCACACGTATCTATCTGGCAGTCTGACTGATGAGTCTGGTCTTGATGACTACTATGAGATAATTACCTGTCTGACTGCATTGTTAAAACTGTAAAGCTTGGTGGAGGAGGGATAATGCTATGGCGTTATTTTTATGGGGTTAGCCTGGACACCTTAATTTCAGTGAAGGGAAATCTTTGGCTTACAAAGACATTTTGGAAAGTTCTACTGGGAACAGTTTGGGGAAGGCCCCTTAATGTTCAGCATGAGTGTGGCCCAGTGTACAAAGCAAGTTCCATGAAGGCATGGCTGGATGAGTTTGGTGTGGAAGAACTTGACTGATACACACAGGGCCCTGACCTCAGACCCATGTAATACCTTTGGGATGAATTAGAACAGAGTCCACGAGCCAGGCACCTCTAATCCAACATTGGTGTCTGACCTCACAAATGCTCTCCTGGATGAATGGGTAAAACTTCCCACAAGCACACTCCAAAATCTTGTAGAAAGACTTCCAAGCAGAGTGTGAGCTGTTAAAGCTACAGGGCAGGTGGCATATTAATTCCTATGGATTCAGAATTGGATGTCATAAAAACACTTGTAGCTGGAATGTGTAGGTGGCCCAATACTTTGTTCCACACAGTGGCTGTTCAGCACAATTTACTTAGTGTCACCCGACACCAAAGTTAGTGTTCTAGGGTTAAGCAAAGACACAAAAATACACCACAATTTAAATTTTACAAGAAAAAACAACTCAGTTTCTTTGTCATTTTCTGTTTCTTTATTAGGGCCATACTGGACGCACATCCTCTTCACATGGACAAAGAAAGATGGCCTGAAGGTCTACATCAATGGGACCTTCACTGCTAATGACACGGCTGGAGGTCTTTCAAAGGACTATGGAGACTCCTATCCTGACCTAGTTATTGGAACTGCTAACAGGAAGGACTATGGTCACTTTGTAACAGGAGCCTTTGATGAATTTGTCATCTGGGAAAGGGCCCTTTCACCTGAAGACATCTCGCTCTACTACAGTGCAGCTATAGGTAGGACATTGTGTGCTATTGGAAAGGACTTCCTGTCATTCTTGGACATGGCATTAAAACGCTTACTCCTTTTGAATTTGCTCTGAGGAAACCAGGGGTTAAAAAGCAATTTCCGTCCTTATCCTTGGTACATTCCATCCACTGTATTCATGCTTAACAAAAAGATATCAAATCACACAAATATACCACGTCTACATGTCAAATGCTTCTTCTTGCACAAAACCTTTCATAACCTTCCACAATTTAAGTGCCATGGCTTACATAGTTCTCCCTTATAAGTATTTATAAGAGTGCAAAGGCTTGTTGAGCTTCAAAGGGCAAATCATTTTCATTTAATGTGACAAGTTACAACACTCGAGAACAAAATCCTTGATTTCTGCCTGTTTTGGTGCTTACCTCCTTTGTTGAATAGAGTGGCCATAAATGGACAAAATGTGACATTTATGATCATTTAGAAATACTAACGTTCTGCTTTGGGATAATGCATATTAGCAAATTTCACAGTTGTCAGAGAAATGTTCAAAGCATGATGAAATACATCCTTTTAGCTTATATGTAAATTCACTTTTCGATGTGTATAAATACTATTGATATACAATTTCCCCCTAGGATTAACAAAGTATTCTGATTCTGATCAGTGAGGTTGAACTCTGCATGGTTCCTTGTGTGTATGGTATATGAAAACTACTACTGTGCACTAATAGAGCTTCAGCTAGTCCTGATGAAGCATGAAGTGCACACAGTCTTGATTTCTTTATTACTTGACATGAAGAGCTTAGCTGTTATGGTTACAGAAAAATATTTTTGCTTCTCCAGAGCACACATATAAAATGTTATATTGAACCAAAGAAGAGCAGGAATAGTTCAGACTGATATGTCTAATGTACATCCATATATAGCAATTTTCTGGTAGCTATTTAGCGCTGTTTTCATTAAATGACAACAAAGACATAAATTGTGTCCCTGTACAGAAACTAGTGGCAGAGTATTATGTGGTGGAGTATCCCAGTTTTGTGAAGGCTGTAAAAAATCTCCTCTCAAATCTCCTCTCATGACTGGGCATTACACTCAAACTGTAAGCTTGAAGGTGATAAAATCCAGTCACATTACTGCAGCCTGCCCTGGCCATATTCAACAAAATAACAAAAAGCAAAGGCTATGTAAACTAAAAAAGGTCAACAGTTTATTCCCCTAGCCTGTTTTAAACCTTTGTATTGACTTTTCTAGGTCAGGCCATGATTTCTACAACAACGCCTAGAGTCTCCAAAGCAGTCACCTCAACTGCACCAACAGTTGTAAGTGTGTCAATTCTGACTTTGAAGCATTCTGTTGTCAACAAGAGCAAAAATGCTAAATAAATATAAATATAACACCCAATAGAGGGAAAAGTCATCTCCACAACACTGACATAGAAACAAAATGGTTTTAAATGGTTAAAAATAACAGATATTCTTATGCCAAGGGATTTTTTTTACTCAGCTGATCTTGTTACACTATATGGACAAAAGTATTGTGCCACCTACGTATTATTCCTACAGAATCGTTTATGACATTCCGATTCTTAATATCGATAATCAAAAATGTGAAGTTGATTTCTATTCACCTGTGACAATAGACTGAATGAAACCCCTGAATTTAATGATTATGAGGTTTGGCCCAATACTTTTGTCCATTTACTGTAGCCATTATACTTGCAAACATAATGTTACTCATAACTCAGTGATACACATAGCACTAAAATGCAAATGCTGTGAAAATGTTTTAGCTTATTTTTAAGATTAGCTTTAACCCTATTAAGATATTTGTTTGATCATGTTGTATTCTATTGTTTATAACTGCTTACAATTCCACTTATTTAAGCTAGTTTTTATGTTCAATGCATTTAATTTTAACTGCTTTAAAAAGTAATTTCCCAACTTTGTATAGTAAAGCATATCTTATCTTAACCCTTTCATGCACGGTAGTGACTACAGTGGACAGCTTCACTTGAATTGCTCTTTTCATTCCTAAAGTGTAATAAAAACAGTTCTAGAAAAAATCTTGACTGAAGATGTCATAATTTGTGCATGAAAGGGTTAAAATGTAGCGGTTTGAAACTGTGATTAACTATGACCTGTCTCTGTAACTCAGTGTGGATTATCTGTGTTTTCTTTACAAGTACAGTATCCACAGAGAAACTTTTTAGAATTTTCCCTGAAAGTCTTTTGGCCAAAATAAACTTAAAAGGCATCACAGAAGTGACAATGAAGGTCTTTTGCTTGAATCCACACTAATGATTCATTTCCCATTCAGGCATTCTTTCCTTTTAAAGAAAGCTGAAAGAAACGCATATTGAGCGCACATGTAAACAAACTCAACCCTTTCATTAAAGGGGTTTTGGTTGTAGAAAACTAATAAAGAAACAGAGATAGTGAAGACAACTGCTCAACACTATGTACAAAATGCTGAAAAGGAGCAACACTGAATCTCTTGTCCAAAGAGCTTTCTCTGAATTCAAGCTATCGCTCACTAAACATCCTGTGTATACTGGAACTCATTTCTCTTTTGGAAACTGCCTCCTGATAATAAACTTCATTTGATGTCTGATGCGCTGTCTCCCCAGAGAGCTTTAGAAGTGGGTCCTCCTGTTGTCAGCAGTCGCCAAACGGAGGTGCAAGGCTCCCAAAGCCCGGAGTCCTTGCCATTTCTGGACTTCGTGAAGCCACTGCCCAATAGGACCATTCCTCATAACACCGCCAACAACCTCACACAGGTCTTGGAGCAACATTCATGTTACTGTTACAAAACCAGTTCACACACACAAACACAATGCCCACCCATGTGCATATGATGCAACAGTTCCATGATGTCCATTTTCTTCCATCCAGGCTTTTCTCAAAAGTGTGGAAGAAATGCTGTCCTCTCCTGGATTGCCAGAGGTAAGTGAGTTTGTTCTGTTGTTGCGCAATGTCCAAACATGACATAATGTAACATATGCAATTTACCGATTACTTTAATCCAAGACACTTAAGCTATCCATGAGTTTGAGATTTTTACACTGTGTAAATAGTGCCAGCAACAATAGCAGTGCCTGAAGGATACTATTAGACAATATTTAAGTATGTAGTTAATAATAGTGTTTAAAATTATATATGACTGTATTGCTGACTTATAAAGTTTTCTGCTTCCTCCACTGTGCACTTATTGTGGCCAAATCACAAACACAAGAGTGTGGATTCAGTACACTGAGTGCTCAGAACAATCATGCTTGTTTTTGTGAGCGCAAACTGAAACAGATGTCCACATCAAACTTGGACAGTAGATACAGTCTTCAGTGTACAGTGAGTTTGAGCCAATCAAGTTATCACGTTTTTGTCGGGTTTAAAATGTAACTCAGTTGTTGTTTCCATTTTTTTCAATTCATCTACTTTAATTTAATTATTTCTAATTATCACCACTGTATATGCAACACAGTTTCTTACCTTTTTTATTTAAGTTTAATGTTAAAATCAGACAATATAAGTTTTGAGAGATTATTCTCCATACAAATGAAATTGAGTTATTAGTGAAAAAATGCAAAGTTTCGCAATTCTGTGGCTTAGCATTATCCCTAAATGTTACAAAGTAGTTTAAGGAATGTCTTATTATTGTCATTTGACCACTGAACAGCAAAAGCTACATAGTCTTGCTTTAAATGTTATATATGATTTATTTTTTTACGTCATCTGGCTGAAGGGCCAATAAACTCATACCATGGTGAGGTATCTGTGTCCATCTGTCTGCCCATCTGTCCATCTGTCTACATAAGAATCGCTGCTCCTCCTAGAATACTGGTCAGATTTTAGTGAAACTTGCACCCAGTGATCTCCTAATGGGTCTTCACCCAAATTGTGCTGAATGTCAAGGTTACATTTGTCATTTTACGGGCTTATGTGATTTTTCACAAGAATTGCTACTCCTCCCAGAGTATTGGTCTGGATTTTAATTTTAATAAGATGAGTGTTTGTATGTGCCCCTTTGCCATCTATACATAAATGCCATGATTATGACATAATGTCTTAAGCAAAGTTGGGGCCAGTTAAGAACTAAGCCGTTGTCCTTGATATGACTGTTTGTGAACCTCCTTGATTTTTAAGTGGCTTTTAATCCTAATAAGTTCATGCCATATAGCCAACCAATGACAAAAAAAACTAACCTTTTTAATGTACTTCACACATCACAATAGCCTGTGAATTTTAATGGATCATGAGACTGATGAGCTACTACATCACTGATGTTCTGGTTTCTTGATAGTTTGTTACTGGTGAGTAAAATGGCGCTTACCACGTGCATTAAGATAGTGTCTCACAAGAAACAATTTGAAAACAATAAGAAGTGAAGTAAAAGAACCACGGTCTCAAAAACACTACAACCAATATTTCTCATCATGCAAGCAACTGTATTATTCTAATGTTACTTCCTATTTGGTAAATGACAGTGTTATTCAAAGACTCACATTTGTGACACAAGTTTGCTGATGTCTTTAAAGTTTTCATCTTTAAATCAGATATCTCCCTGGTGGCACCGTCGCCTGTTCTCTCAATGACAAGTAAACTGGAGTTAAGTGAAATGCCCCACAGCAGTTTCATATTAGGAAGCTCTAATTTGAAAAAAATTGTTCTAAAGATGTGACATCATTTAATAGGTCAACATGCTAAGCATTGAAAATCAGCAGCAGTGAATTAGTTGTGATTAATTTTAATGTTGGGTTATCATTGTTGAGCAGCAGTCCACCCCTGTGGTCAGTGGTCTGATCAAGACAGTGGACAGAGTGATGGAACATATGGTGACTAAGCTGGAGGACAGCCCAACCTCTCTCATCTCCCTGGATGGAACATCTTTTGTTGCAGGTCAGTAAAGTGTCAGCTCTCCATAATGTAAGTCATTGTTTGTAACTTTTGTGGACACTGAACCTCGAGCTGACATCATTAGTTTTTAATTGTGTAAGGCTAAATTTCGGTCAGATAAGCAGAAGTCAACCCTCTCAAGTTTTCCTCTCAGGAGTTTTTTTTTTAATTCTCATCATGTTTTGTTTGCTTCTAAGCATGTTTTCTGTCTATTATCCAGTGGTTGCTTAAAATCTGTGATCCACCCCTGACAAAGAAGATTGGCGTTGTTTCTTGCTTGTCACTTTGTTTCCTTGTTTTGTTTTTTTTCCAACTCTGACCTCCACAGATTATTCTCTGCTGAAATTCCCACAAAACTTTGACCTGCCACATTACCGCTTCCCCACAAAAGGCAAGAGTTACATCTCTGTGCCTGGAGAGGCATTCACAATGGAGTGTAAGTGCAAATATTAGAACCTTTGCGTGCTCATTGACATGTCTTCAGTGATAAATACGGTGGAACTTTCTGAGGATTCTCTGTATAGAAAACAGTAGCTAGGTTGAGTGTGAATACCTCCCATTAGTCGTGCACTGATTCTGCCAGGAGAAAATCGTCCAGCTGGGAGATTCTTGTTACTGGCTGGTAATTTATTATTATAAGATTTAAGACTACTAACATAGCATAGAGTTTAGGACAGGAGAGCCATGAGAGCTTTTGTGTGGCTTTATGGTGTACTGTAGAAATCCAGCTATGACTTTAATGTTGGCAGTTACCCTTTTATTCAAAACAGAAAGAATGAGAGAGAGCACACTTTTTCTCCACTTTCCTCCCCTATTAAGAGGAATAGAGCCACATGGTGGAGCGGGGGAGAGCAGTAATTACAGCGGGCATTAAAACTCTGTTTCTTTGACTTTGTGTTCAGGTCAGATTCCCTCGGCTCCACCTGGCTGCTGCATGTACTGTTTTGCTATACAGAATAGACTCTTAATAATTCATTAAAGGGCTATTATCAGAAATGGAAAACATGTTATTGCTTGACACATTAGAGCCAGGACCCAATTAACTCAGAATACCAGGCTGTATGAACTGCTCCAAGGGTAGATTTTATTTCCTAATTAAGAACAAAAATGCTGCATATTGGTGTGTTATTCACTCTTTTCCTTAGAAGAGTTGTACAAGCAAGCTGACATAATTTCTTCTGAGACTCACTTGGAGGCATTCTGTTGAAATTTATTATTTTTAAAACTTGTTCGCTGTATATACGCGGCATGTTTGTTTGACATCTGCAAGCTTTTGTTCCTCTACTCAGCGGGTCCCGAGTGAAAGGCCTTTGAAAGGAGGAACATGGCCATTAAGCATTTCCTCCAGTTTTATTGTTTATCTTGAAATATTGAGGTGGGGCCAAGCTGAATGTTAGGTCAGGGCAAGTGAGGGGGCCAGACCTCCAGCTCTCCTGGTGAAGTCATGCAGATGTTTCATAAGCTTTTCAACATCCACGTGGGTTTGCGGCACCCTTCCTTTCACCCTCATGCGAGTATAGGGTTGTCCCATTAGCCTGCCGGTGCCAGCATGGGGTTGCGAGCCAGCGTTAATTAACTTGCCTTCTTTGTGAGCATTTTAGCAGCACTGCTTTAAATTCCAAGCCCTCTGCTCGTTCCTTTCACATTCAGTCTGTGTGTGTTGTCTTCGTTTCCTCAGCTCAAACCACTATAGTTGGCCTTTTCTACCACAATATGCACAGCTACTACAAAGAGATCAGCCCTGTCAAGACCAGGTAAGAGGACACCGCCCAATGTCTCTTGAACATTTAGCTTTGAACTCAACTATTTTAAAAAAACACAAAAAACCAAACAAAAACAAAATTAAGCCTCTGCCTTTGTACATCTTGTGTGGGAACTTGGTCCTTTGGCACTAAGACGCCCCTGCTTCCTGAACCACAGAACAGCTGATGCCTAGGGCCAAAACCTTATCTGTTCTTCTAGCCTATCTCTTATCTCACCACTCAACCTCCTTCGACTGATACACCCTGCCATTAGCTCTACGCAACTATTCCACCTCCCTGAGTTATTGTCTCATCATTGGACCAGCTTGTTCCATTTTTTTGCAGTGTTTATGTTAACACAACATGACATAACAGCAATTAAGCAACTTGTTTTCCCCACTTTATATTCCATCAAAATAATTCTGACATTTTAAGTGCACGGCGGTACATTTTGAGATGTTTGTGACAGACTGCTTGGCCTCCCTTTGTATCATAATGGAGAATGATGATTCTTGTATGACCCCAACATCAGATGTCAGATCATCTTGAAAAACTTCTGATGCAGCTGGTAGTAAGTGTGAGTCATTAAACAGACAGATGGTCAAAGTCTCATCTAAATGCTACTGCTCTGGTCCTGTGTTTAACACTTATATGGTGAGGTTAGTTCCAGATAACAGTGGCTATTGGTGTGATTGTATGATAGTGAGCTCTGGAGTGCTGTTTTTAACTTATTGCATCTTTATTTCTACACAAACCTCTTCTTTCCGTCTCTTTCATATTTATATCCAGATTTCTGCTTCTGTGTCTTTCTACTTTTTTTTTGTTTTAAATTTTCTATGCCTCTTCTCGCTTTTTGTCTGTTAGGATTAACGAAGCAGCTGATTACAAGGATCACAAAATCCAGATAGCAAGCTGTCTCATCTCTTTGAAAGTGGAGCCTTTACCGGCCTTGTCAGTCAACCTTTCTGGAGCACCGGTCATAAAGATTGTGCTCACTCATGTCTTGGTAAGAATCAACCCAAAGCATGTCCCATCTCTTCATATTTGACTCATGTTTATCAGTCATTTTCTTTCTGTGTTGGTTAGTAACACTGGAAAAACTGAGTGTTTTTCTAGTTGGTGGGTGTAGTTGTTGGGTGTGGGACACCCATCTTATCATCTTATCAGAGGTGAGATGTCTGCCTGTGGCTACAGTAGCTGGATCTCACCACATGAAATCTGTCAGCTCTATTTTTGGTATTCTCTTATGTAAGATGATGAGAGTCCATCACTGACTGACTGGGATTTGTACAGCTGGGCAGCATAGCTTACCAACACGAAGAGCAAAGCCGAGTTTGGTTTTCATTAGGCTGCCTAACTTTTCCCTTGTGGAGCATTTGGCTTCTAGAAAGCGAGCTGATTGTGGACATTTAAACTGCAAGCTTAGGGCGCTTTAAAGAGAACAATAACTTTCTTTTATGAACAACATATTTTTTCTTTGGTACTTTAAGGCAGGGGTGGTGCCAGTGTTCCATGGGAAAAATCAATTGAAACTGGAAATTAATTTTACTAATGTGTATTGCATTAACCTACTTTCCTGTAAAGTCAGAAATAGGATGGTACACTTCACAAGGTTGTTTTCTTTATGTAAAACCACTCTTTTTGTCTAAATGAATTGTGTTAATAGACTGCTAGATTATCATACAGTGACATTAATGAGGCAGTTGACTTAACCCCCACCACAATGTAGTTCAGTTTAATTTATGTCCTGCAAGAATTATTCACTTTCTATTGAAATGAATTACCAATAAAGTTTTTCTCCCCTCACTCATAAAAGCACAAAGGAAACTCATGTGGCTTTATGAAACCATGGCAATATTGCTTTGTTTGCCTTCATTTTCCCTGGTGAAATAAATGTTTATGCTGTAATTATCTGGCCTGGTTTCTGTGACAATGATTGCTCTGTTTGTTTTAGCAGACACCATGGGAGAGGGCTTAAAATTTCCTTTGTTATGGTAGTGCTGGAGATGCTCAACAGTTCTCCAGTCTGTTTCTGTTTCAAGGTGTTTCTATTTTAGTTGGATTGCCCTTACCACTGATGTAAGCATAAATCGGGTTTCTTGCATTCTTTCCTCTCTATCCCATTACAAATAAGCTATTATGCTTATTACTATTGCATGCTGATTGGAACACACAAAGCCAGCACAATTCAGCTTAACATAGCTCAGATGATGATTTATGTTGAGTCGGTGCATAGTAATTTGGCATGTGGAAATTTTGGCCATGGTCAGGTCCAGAACAGGTTGTTTTTGCTAAAATGGTTTGCTGCATGGATCTGTTGTTGGATTCAGTCAAAAAGAGACTATTTTTGGAGTTTTATTATCTTTGGCAGCATTTCGATACTTATCACCTCCCTAGCTTGGAGGCAGGGTGGGCTGCTCACACACTATGTGGCAAACATTAGCCATCATTGTTTATATTGGTCTTTACGGTCTGTGCTAAACCTCAAAAATGTCTCCCCATGGCACCAGTTCACTGGGTTAGAGTAAGTGATTTGCTGCTGACCTCTCTGTTTGCCCCCTGAGAATAGGTAAGTGCACAGTGACTTCATTAAAACTCAGTGGGGGTGCTGCATGTGTCTGAAGCAAAAATATGTCAGCTCCCGCATCTGTCTTTTTGTGCTGTCGTTGCTACAACAAATCCTGTGTTTTATCTCTGGTACTTATAGTTAACTACGATCCTGGCTCAGAATCAGTCTCATCCATTTTCTCTATCTGACACCTGGCATGTTAAAACTTACCATACCATGGAGTGATGGAGTTGCCAACCTGTAAAAATCCTTGTGTCATGGCAGGTACTACTCATTCAAGTCAAGGTCAAAGCAATGTGGTTGCCAATTGAATGACCTTGCACCCTTGATTGATGCTATGTGAGGTCATACCATTCCCAGCTGACTCAGTCACTTGAAAGCATGGAGCAGGTTTGATACTCCCGACAAGGTGTTATCAAGGCTGCTAGAGGCCCACATGCTTTCTCACGCCATTCATCTGTGCTAGTGATTGGACCCTGGCTCCTTTAGTGATTTATTACTGCTGTCTGACTCTGGTTTAGTTTCAGAGGAGTGAAGAAGGAAAAGGAAAAAAAAAAGGGTGTGAAACATTGGGGTCTGTAGTTAAACATTAATACATACATAAAAAAGGCTGGCACCTTCTCCTCATCCTCTTCTTACATCAAAGCATCACGATGATGGTATGAAGTGAACAAATGGAAAGACTGATTTCATGAGTGAGGTCTATTTATAGGGTCAAAACTGGGGATTTAAAAAATGATTTTGACAGGGGTGCCTGACTTTACAGGCATATAAAAAAAGCGTGTTAATCTCCATGAAAAAGCCCGAAGTCACGGGTGAAATGGTGTGGTAGTATTTTGCTGGTGGTCTCTTAGTTCAATATTTCATTCTATTTTTAATATAATGTAGACATACATTTTTTTAACTTTAAAGAAATAGTTCAGTGTTTTATTGTTTGCTTTTTGGCACTTTTTATGTGTTTTTGAAATATGTGGCTATGTCAAAAAATGGCTAGCTTAGCTTTGCGGCTTTACAGCTGTGTCAACTGTACATAAAAGAAGAATGACGGACTTCCACCACTGGTTTGTGGACTACTTTCTTTTAAGCTAAAGTTTGGCATTTTGGCATGATGACCTTTCTTTTTTAACAAAAAAATGATTAAGACATTGAGGTACACATGAGGATTTGTCAGCCAGTGTTAGAGCTAGCTTGATTAGCAAGCTCTATCAATAATTCACTGAGATAGGAGATTAACTACCGACTTTTGATGTTAAAACCATCAAACAAAATGTTTTTACTGCAGAAACCACACAGCCTACTCCTTAGAGCACGACATACACTTTTTACAAAACTTACAGCCTTCATAGCTCACATAACTTTAAGCCTTAATATAATTTAAAGTGGTAAGCTCTATTTACAGTTGTTACAAAGGGAGAAGATAAATGTAAGTACCCAAACCATTTTTGTACTTTAGAGCATAAACAAGCTGAGCATTTTACGATGGGAGAGTTTGCTTCAAGTGGCCATTTTATGAAGAGCCGTTTTTGGCACTTTTTATGTCGGTGTAATTTTCATCCCTGCTTAAGCTAGACTGAAATGAGGTCTTGCAACAGGACAGTGAGCTCAAGCATATCAGCAAATCTACAGCAAAATAACCAAAAAAGAAAGAAATCAAGGTGTTCTGAATACCCAGTCAAAGTTCAGGCCACAACCCAACCGAAACACTGTAACCCTTAAAAGAGCTGGGCATAAACAAAGGCTGGAAACCTCAATGAACTGACCTCGAAATGAAGAGTGGGGCAAAATGCCTTCTCAGTGATGTGAGAGACTGATAAAGTCATCCAGAAAGCAATTGCTTTAAGTTAAAAGTAAGTGCCTCCTTTGTATTTCGCTAAGGGGGTCACCACAGCGGATAACTTGGCATAAATAATTTGGCGTGGGCTTTATGCCGGATGCATTTCCTGACACAACCCTCCCATGGTGAGAGGGGCTTGTGTCCCCACCTGCATTCAAACCACGGACCTTTAGCTTGCGAGGCAAATGTGCAAAACTCTACACTGCAGAGACTTTTTTTTGTTACTATTGCTGCTTAATGTGGAATTACAGGGTGCAGTTAGTTTCTTTTTCACATGACTGTGTGACACAGTATTTATTCATCATTTATTCAGGTATAATGTGACAAATTATTTTATGGCTAGCTGTTTCCCCATGTCTTTGTGCTAAGCTAAGCTAAGTGGCTGCTATTTATAGGATAAATATTACATAGAAGCTTAGAACTCTAAAAGTAACAGTGTACCAGTACACCCCAGGTCACTTTGTTGTTACTCTTAACCAATTCAAATATTCACCAAGTTACTATACAAAAGCTGTGAGTGACTAAGTTTTCCATTTTTCTGCCCTCCTATGATAAAGAACACGAGAGTGCTTGGTGGGAATGCAGTCAGATGCAGAAAAGGGAAATGCATGCTTGTTCTTTGCAAAGATGTCTAGACTTGTTGGAGCTTCCTATATATGTGGAAAATAATGGATAGATTGTTCAACATCTTTGAAAATAAACACACAAAGGTTATTTAACACATACTGATAACTCCGCTCTGTACTGCTCCCATCAGTACTTCCATGCTGGTACTGATCAGACCTTTCTACCACAATAGTATAGATACTTTCTCCCAATCTTTTTATAACTCTCAACACACACCCGGCTCAAACCTTGTGGGCAAAGCCTCTCTCACTTACTCTCTGTCTCACTCTCCTACTTTCCCAGCCACCCACACCCATCCATACTCATCCATACACACACAAATGCAAGACGTGTGAGCCAACATACTGATCGATCACAGATGGAGGTCTGGCTATTGCAAATCCTCACTTGCCAAAAGACTCTTTTCACAACTCCTCCCATTTAGCACCCCCTTCCTGTCACCACTCCAACTTCGCGACCACCACCTCTTTCTACGTGATTAAAAAAAAGCAGATCAAGCCCCCATCTGTGCCTACAGAAATAGGGAGTTTTCTGTGTGGCTAAAATGATTTGGTGCTTGTCAAATAGAGTTCAGAGAGAACTTTGACGCCTAAACCTGCAGTAAAATCTTGTGTGAGAAATTCAAGTTTGTGAATGTACAGGGTAGATTTATAGTTTTAGAAAAAAAATCTTGCAAAGATAAAAGCATAACACAAAAAGGTCCTTTATGAAGTAACTTCGTCTTAAAATAGTCAAAGTTTACTTTATTTCCCTCAAAGGGGCCTTACAGTTTAATAAATGCTCTCCTGCTGTAAGCAGTAACGTTAGTCATGCAATGTCAGTGGCACTAAGACATAAACTAAGACCTGGATGGTTGAGATGTTGGATTGTGTATGCAGGAGGGTAGATCATCTTTTGTGAAGTCCTATTAGAGTCACGCCAGCTGCAGTAGCTAGGAGGTTTATCATCTCGTAATGATAGTGCTTATTTTCATTTAATGAAATCATTGCACCTTCTTCTGTTGCTCATTGAGGCTGAGGGTCCACTGATATTAGATTATGTAATGAGGAATTATTGTTTATTCTAATAGAAAATGCAAAAAAAGATCAAATCAACTGATTAACTGTCTAACCTGATGCTGTAGTATTTTTCTGGTTTGATTTAATGTGGTTTTGTAATTTATGTGAGAAATCTTTGAAGAATAATCTCATGATGAAGAGAAATATATCAAACTGAAATAGCTGTTAAAAACCAGGGATTTGAAGATGTCACAGTGTATCACAGTAGGCTGTGGTGACCTCAAGGCCGGACAGCACAGGAGTAAAGGTTAGGCTGCTTTTAATGATGACAAGTGTATTTACAGAGTCTGTATAGGCACTCTTGAGCGAAAGGCAGTGAGAGTTAGATGAGGAGTCTTTCTTGGAGGAGAGTTTTAAGTGCTACAAGAGTGCACGGTGTCCACATCCATGCCCGACAGAGGAGAGACAGAGAGAGCAACTAAAGAGTGATTGAAAGAGAAAGGCAGGTCAGAACCATGGAGAACAGGGACCCTGACACAGGGTTTTCTATTTGTAATTGTGATTGGAAAAAAGTCTGTAACAATATTTAGATTTTTAAAAAATTCCTGTATAGCCAAAATCAACTGAGCAGATTAAAGTAATCATCACAGCCTCTATACTAAAAAAAACAGTCCTATTGATTTTATTATGTTTTCTTACTTCACCCAGTGTGGTATTAAATTGCATTTTATGTGGTATTAAAAGGTCAAGAGTCCTAAATTGAACCTGGTGAACCTTGGAGGATCACTGTTTTGTCAAATCTTGGCCAAGTAGTGGCAAACTTGTTATTTAAAAGCATTTACGTGAGTCACAATTTTCTAGAGTTATAGGTGCTCAAAAAAGCTGTTGCCTTCCTTTGTATAACTTCACCATTGATATGTTTACAAGGAATGATGTATGAATGCATAAATACATGTTTTATCCCAGAACATCATCAGTTATAACTCTTATTTATATTTAAACATCACTACAAAGGCTCTAAATGTAGCCCCTTGACGTTTTAATGCTAGCATGTCATTCCTCTGGAACAGGCCAGAAAACAAAACACTACAGTGGCTCCATATAAAAACCCTTGGGAATTAAACATATGAATTCGTGCATGGAAAACCACTTTCTTTCTCATGTGAGGTTAATGATAAAAGGGGGGGTGGGGGAGTGTATCACTTTGATGTTTTCAGTCAACATGATATCAACAGTACAGTATAACTGCAACAGCCACCTTATCAAAAACAACTTTGTAAGTTTTGGAATTGTTTAATTGCCCTCAGTTTTTCTC
>VUQH01082940.1:0-14095 GCA_015106775.1 Etroplus canarensis
AGTCAATGTTTTGGAGTGGTCATCACAAAACCCTGATCTCAGTCCCATAGAAAATTTGTGGGCAGATTTGAAAAGGTGTGTGTGAGCAAGACAGCCTACAAACCTGACTCAGCTACACCAGTTCTGTCAGGAGGAATAGACCGGAATTCCAGCAAACTATTGTGAGAAGCTTGTGGAAGGATACCCAAAACACTTGACCTAAGTCATACAGTTTAAAGGTAATGCTACCAAATACTAAGGAAATGTATGTAAACTTCTGACTTTGAAGAAATCAATAAAAATCTCTCTAAAATATTCTCTCCTCATTATTGCAGCATTTAGCAAATTGAAATAATTTTGGCAATCCTAACTGACCTAAAACAGGAGAAGTTTAGTCTGATTTAATTTCAGACAGTGAGGGGGGGGAAAAAAATGTCTTTTTACACCGTGTATGTAAACTTCTGGTTTCAACTGTAAGTCTAGGATTATGACAAGTATTGCAAGAATAATCCAGTTTACAAAGATGATTTGACCCTGGAAAGCCTCCTTGATGTATTACTACTTTTTCTCCAGTAGGATGTTTGTGGAATGGTTTTTCTGCAGCATTTCATCTGACATGAATCCATCTCCCACTATCCCTACCTCAGATGGACGCTCCTTAACCAACACACAGATACTGCTTCTGGGAGATTATAATCATACATAGCCTTAACATAAAATCAATACACCTGCCCTGAAGCTAGGTAACACAACTCCTTTGTTTTCTAACTGGCTTTCTTAATTCCAAATGTTTGAAAGCCACACACTTTTTAAGCCTTAAGCTATTTAAGATTTGAAATAGATTCTGCTCAGTGTATTTACTCACAACCTGAGCATGTTCAAAACAGCTTCTCAAGCTCAAAATAACTGCAGCTCCAAATTATTTCACAATCGCATGATAATGTTTTATTGATATGAGTTGAAGTGGTGACCCAGGACTGTGGGTTTGTCTGTTCTCGCACAGGAATGTCTCAAATCAAATAGGACAAATGACAGTCGCGTTCAAGTCCCAGCCAGTGCGCATTAGATGAGTAGTCCTCATCGATCTTGGTTTCTTTTTCAGGGCTTGAGCTTCAAAGAGGACTAGAAGGTAATCTGTTTTCTAGCAAAGCCTGTATTTAATGTAATTAGTCATTCTTTATTCCAAGTTGAGATGCCTACATTTGTTAAGCTTTATGTTGGCACACATGATAAACCAGTGGCTGAAATGGTTTTTTTTTTTTTTTTTTTTTTTACTTCTAGTGTTCTTATCTTCTCACTTTGCTGCAGTGATGCAGTCATGTTCTCTCAAGTTTGTCAGCATTCGCAGGCATTACTGGTGGGTGCGGTTACAGGTACAACAAAGCACACTTCTGCCTACACCCAGACACACCTATCAGTGATGGATGTGAAACTTTCAACCAGAGGAAAAAAAATATCTCACTAAAAAGAAATCATCATATTGTATAAATTTTACACGGGTCTGGATCAGAAATGTTAAAAGAACAGCCTGTGTTTTACTGTCTTGTAAGTCTTCAGTGCCTCTGGCTCTGTTCTCACCTGGCAGCTTCATCCACAACGTGACAATATCTTGTTTGCCCATGATGGTGATGAACAAGGTGAGGTGATTATACAGTCACTGGCCTCTTTATTAAGTACACCTTGCAATTACTGGATTATACTCTGTTTTGCCTTCTGCCTTAATTCTCCATAGCATCGGTGCTGGAATCATTCCTCAAAGATTGGTCCATACTGTCATGATAGCATCACACAGTTGCCGCCAATCTGTCAGCTGTGTATCCATGATGCGAAGATCTGGTGACTGCGGATACCATTTGAGTACAGTGAAACCAGTTTGAGATGATTTGAGTTATGTGACATGTTGTGCTATCCTGCTGGAAGCAGCCATCAGAAGATGTGGTTGTAAAGGGATTGACATGATCAACAACATTCAGGTAGGCTGTGGTGTATAAACACTGTACATAGAACTTTATTGATTTCTCAGGAGGTTCCCTTTGGGAAATTAAAAACTCCAGCAGCAGTGTAGCACCATTAAAAACACACCATTAAATATAATTCCTACACTATATAAATATGAAACCATTAAATATAAGCTATGTGAATTTAAAATCCTTCTACTCACTTACAAAGTCTGGAACAGTCAGGCCCCATCCTAGCTTAAAGACCTCATTATACCATATTTTCAAATTAGAGCACTTCACTCTAAGAGTGCAGACCTACTTGTGGTTCCTAAAGTTTTTAAAAGTAGAATGAGAGGCAGAGCCTTCAGCTATCAGGCCCCTCTCCTGTGGAACCAGCTCCCAGTTTGTATTCAGAAAGCAGACGCCCTCTCTATATTTAAGATTAGGCTTAAAACTTTCCTTTTTGATAAAGCTTATACTGTAGTTAGGGCTTAGTTATGCTGCAGTAGGTTTACACTGCTGGGGGGCTTCTTATGATGTGCTGGGCATTTCTTTTCACTCCCCATGCATTTATTTGTTACTGCTGCATGTCATTAAATGTTGTTTTCTCGCTCCCATAGTCTGTGTGTCTCTTTGCTCTCCCTTCTCTCTTCTCTGTCCCCTCACCCCCAACCAGTTGAGGCAGATGGCTGCCCCTCCCTGAGCCTGGTTCTGCCTGAGGTTTCTTCCTGTTGAAAGGGCGTTTTTCCTTCCCACGGTCGCCGAGTGCTTGCTCATCGGGGATGGTCTGATTGTTGGGGTTTTCCCTTTAACACTGTAGTATCTTTACCTTACAGTGTTAAAGCGCCTTGAGGCGACTTTTGTTGTGAATTGGCACTATATAAATAAAATTGATTTGCACTGAACACTATATAAATATAAAAAGAAGAATTTAAGCATAAGTACAGTATACATTAGCAGGCATATTATGGTCATGTTGTAATATACACTATTTAACAGTATTAGGTGGTGTTTGATATTTTGAACAGTCCAGCAGAGTTGCAATAACAAAAAGGTTATTGCACAGCTATGTTCATACTGCACAGTTGTCATGTTGTCTTATTGTCCGGTTGGTCAGGCTAACTGACTGACGGCTCCTCCCTATCCTCTGTTCTTCTTTTCTGTTCCTCCTCCTCCTCCGTGAGGAGTTGAACAGGTTAATTACCCAGGGGACAAAGGAGTTTTTCAGTCGGTACTAAGGGACCTCAAGTGTGCCAAGGAAATATCCCGTTCACTCTTACACCACCGGCAGCCTGAACCGTTGAGACAAGCCAGGATGCTTTCATGTTGTTTATGCCAAATTCTTACCTGACCATCTGAATGTGGCAGCAGAAATGGACTCTTGAGACCAGACAACAGTCTTATTTTGTCCAATTTTGGGGAGCCTGTGTGAATTGCGGCCTAGTGTCCGCCCCCAATAGTGTAGTGGTTTACAAGTGAAAGCATCCTGGTTCGATTCCAGGTGGGAACACAAGGAACTCTCACCAACAGAGAGATGCATCATGAAGGGCATCTGGTGTAAAGCCTCCGCCATTATTACTGATGTGGATTAATCCACTGTAGCGACCCCTTTGGGGGGGAATACAAGGGGGCAGCTGAAGGTACTGTACGAACTGAAGCCTCAGTTTCCTGTTCTTAGCTGACAGGAGTGGCAGCCAGTGTGGCCTTCTGCTGCTGTAGCCCATCTGCTTCAAGGTTCAACAGTCTCTCAACATACCTTGGTTGTAATGATTGGTTATTTTAGTTACTGTTGCTTTCCTATCATCTTAAAGCAGCCTGGCTAGTCTCCTATGACATCTGGCATCAACAAGGCATTTTCACCGAGAGAACTGCCACTTACTTCTTCAGACCATTCTCAATAAACACTAGAAATGGTTGTGTGGAAAAATCCCAGTAGATCAGCAGTTTCTGAAACACTTAGACCAGCCCATTTGGCACCAACCATGCCAAGTTCAAAGTCAGTCACCTTTCTTCCTAATTCTGATGCTTACTTTGAACTTCTTCAGTTTGTCTTGACTATGTCTGCATACCTAAATGCACTGATTTGCTGCCTTGTGTATGCCTGATTGGATACTTGCATTTACAAGAGTTGAACAGGTACCTAATGAAGCGGCCGCAGAGTGTATTTAGGCAGCTTTGTGTGTTGTGTTCATTATACATTCATAACTTATACTAATAAGGTTTTAATGTAAATGAAAGTGTGTCTTGTAACTCCATCTGGTGGACATCATTAGTGTTGGGGGGGAAACTTCAGAGAGTTTATTATTCCTGAACTAATCATTTTGTTTACTGAAATTTTAAAAATTGTTATCTGAGGCTTTAAAGGTTTTGACTTGTTACCTTTTAACCAGATGGTAATTCTGCTTGTTTGTAAGCTGATCAGTCCTACAAACATGAGTCTGCTGTTCTTCTGCAACCTTACTTAAAGGGGAGAGGACTGGTGAGACTCGTTTAAACTTAACACAGCCATATTTTAAATGGCTCTCAAATATTTGATTTCTTGCTAATAGTCTGCTGCTTAACATTTCTTCTCTTAATTTCAGGATGGGACAGCTGATAAGTGCTTGTTCACAGCAAATTTAAAGGACATGTGGAGCTGGAAACTGGCCCATGCAACAACTTGGTGAAGTTCCAAGTTTAAGTTAAGACTGTTATGTTCAGGTATCCTGCAGATGTAATTTAAGAATTAAGACATCCTTCAACATAGCGTACTGAGATTGATTTCCAAGATTGAGGAGGCACAGATTAGAGAGAGGAGAAAAGCCTTCTGTGATGCCTTGCAGGTCCCTAGAAGGTGGAGTTAAATCGGTGCAACTGAGAGCAGCTGGCTAGTCTTCCTGGAGCGCATAAGAACTGGCTGCCTCACCCCCTTTTCCCAGACTGCATATCCTCGATTCAACTCCTCATCACACATCTTAGTCCCTCCCCTCAGAGATGTGAGTGTAGGAGGTGAAGAAGGGACACAAGGAGAGAGGAGTTGAGGCAGCTTGCATTTTAAAAAAACAAGGCATCCTCACTTTGTTACCTCACTTTAAAGTGATGTCAATTAAATATTTGTTACCCCAACAGCTTTGCTATAGCCCACCTACAGCGGTAGCTGTGGATCAGAAGGTAGAGCAGGTCATCTTCTAATTAGAAGCCTTGTGGTTCTATCCCTGGCTGCTCCAGTCTATGTGCTGAAGTGTCCTGATGAATGATGGTTAAGTGTGCTTAAAGACATAGAATGGAGTGCCATGTGGGTGAATGAGCCTTGCAGTAAAAAGCACAAGTGCTGTGTAAGTACAAGTCTGTTTACAGCTACATTTTATGATCTCAGGCGTTAACAGTGCTCCTGACATGTTTTATATTCCGAGCAACTTTTAAATACAATCACAACAACCGTGTCACAGATATCACACCTTTCTGAACAGAAACAACAAAAAGCAGAACATTTGATCATCTTAAATAACTTTGCACCACACCTCTTTTAATAACATGGTGAAAACACTCCCTCAAAGGAGGCTCCTGTGCATTCTTGATTTTTGTCTCCTCTGGCAAGTCTCCTCTCCCATATGTCGTCTGTCCTGCAGATGCATTTTAGGAATTGGGACATCCTTCAGCATGGCCTACTAAGATTAATTTCCAGGTCACAGACAGGACAAATGGAGGACGAAGGAGATTAGGATGCACAAATTAGTGAAATGGGAAAAGCCTTCAGTCTTGGCTCTCACTCCATCCTCCAAGCAGCACGATACCTGTTTGGCTGGCTTTGGTCTTGTTACTTTAGGTTTTAAGCCATACAAAAAAGATACTATTCAAACACCCAACCTACTGTCAACACCTCAAAATGTAAAGCCTTTTTACAAGATTTTGTAGTGTGTCTGAGGGAATTTTGACCATTAATCCAGAAGAGCATTTGCAAGGTCAGATAGTGATGGATAAGAAGGTCTGGCTCACAATCTCTAATAGTTCATCCCAGAAGTGTTCAATTGGATTGAGGCCAGGGCTCTGTGAGGGCCAGTAAAGTTCTTCCACACCAATCTCATCCAACCATGCTTTTATGGACCTTGCTTTGTGCACTTGGTGATGCTGGAACAGAAAAAGACCTTCCCTAAGCTGTTCCCACAACGTTGAAAGCATACATAGACTTGTCCAAAATGTCTTGGTGAACTGAAGCATTAAGATGTCCCTTCACTGGAACTAAAGGGCCCAGGTCAAATGACCTGCACCTGCCAGTCTATCATGATGTCACCGCATGACCCTTCACCTTAAATTTTGCCGTAACGTGCCAAGATGCCAAACGTGCAGCAGAAAGCAGAGACCAGAATTTGAGCACCTGTCCCTTTATAGGTCTCTACATGGCCCTGGTCTAGTTGTCTTTTTTGGTGTGATTTCTTTTTTTATATGGGTATGCTGCTATCACTGCTGTAAGACCTAAAATGCCCCCACTGTGGGACTAATATGGTGACCAGATTCTAAAAAACTAAATGTGGGACAATGTATGACACATTAGGTAATATGAAATGTTTAAATAAAAATACAATAACTTTTCCAAAAATGCAATAAGCTGGTTTTCTAAGTAAGTACATCAAGGATAAAGGAAGTTTAAGTTTGTTGTTATGGTCTCATGCTTCAATCTTTATATTCTCCTGTATTCTCTTTTATTTCGCTGTTGTTTCAGCTGCTGTTCCATCTGGTAACCGTCTTTGAGTTTCATTAGGGATGCATCCGTAGACTGACAATTTCAGCCAATTATAACACATGCACATACTGCCTCACTTCACACCATATTTTCCCCTGTGAAAAATTGAATTATTCTAGGATAAAGACACAAAAAGTCTTCTTGTCATTATATACTGCTGCTTCATTTTCTTGGTGAATATGATGGAAACGACCACAAAGATCCACACAGCTTGTGACCTTTTGGTGACTTGATGAAGGGAGTGAAAATACTGCGCTGTCCCACATAAAGAGGGACATCTGGTCACCCTAGGGCAGGGGTCTCAAACCTGGGGCTTAGACGCACGTGGCTCTTCTTACCATCTCCATTGTCTCTCTATGACTGACCAAAAAAATAAAAAGATGAAAATTATCCTCTAAATTTTGCTGAACATCAATAGAGATTTCTTACATGGATTTAAATACATAAACGGTTCAATTTTATATAAAAAAAAGATCAAGAAGGAAAATAGAGGATTTAACAGTGTGTGGACAAATTTGCTTTTACTGCCAGTGCTTCTGACTTACTGGTATGCTTGATCTGTTGCTAGACTTTAGTGAAAATCAAACTGAAATTTACTGTTCACTACATTTAAAGCTATTAGGCTGCTGATTGTTTTGCTGTTGGAGTAGGCTGCTGTTAATTGGGTTGATCTGTACAAATGCAGGCAGGAGCCAAAGTGGCTCCCAGAGATTTATAACTATCTAAGCCTAAACATGTTAATAGCTATTTTCTTCCTCCAGTTCATAATTGCTCTGATTTGTCGCTGATGAATGAGTAAAGAATAATTAAATAATTGTAGGTATTGTAGTTCTATAATTTCATAAATGCCATAAAAATTGCATTATTGCCATCAAAATGCAAAGTTGAAGTACTAAATAATTATAAACAGCCCACTGCAGACTATTCACGTGGTTTTAATTAGAGTTTAACAATTTACACCTATTATTGATGTTTATAGGCTCAATTATGCTTAATAGGCTGTGTCACTTTAATTTAGACAACAGAAGAAATACTTTCTCAGAGTTGGAAAATGCTTTTGTTACAGCAGGTAAAAGATTAAGTTAAACACAACTAAGGCATTTTCAGCTTCTTCCTTTATCCTCAGGGGTTTTCCACATACACCAGATATCCTTCATGGCACAGCTCTCCCATTTATCCAGACTTGGAACCAGCACTAGGAGTCCACTAGCTTGTGGCCCCCTCCCCCCAAGGCTGGGCTTTTGTCTCCTCTAAATTTTGAACTGGGGAGTGTTCATGTGTGAGGTGAATGTGTAATCCACCACACTGTGGATGACACGATGAATACCTAAGATTAAATAAATAGGCATTATAAAGGCTCCAGTATTTTTTGCAGCACCATACAGATTTTTGGGGGGGTCAAAACTTGGTTAAAAATGTCTCTCTTGATTGTAAAGGTTGCCAACCCCTGCCCTAGGGTCTATAAAAGGATTATCATAAAGTGAAATAAAGTTTTTATAATAAAACTGTGCTAGAGATGCAAGGACTAGAGGTATTGACAGTGGATGAGTTTAAATACTTGGGATCAACCATCCAAAGCAACAGATGGTGCACAAGAGAGGTGAAGAAGAGAGTGCAGACAGGGTAAAGTGGATGGAGATGAGTGTCAGGGGTGTTTTGTGACAGAATGATAGCAGCAAGAGTGAAAGGAAAGGTTTACCAGACAGTAGAGAGACCTGGAGACGGTGGACTTGACAAAATGACAGGAAGCAGAGCTGGAGGAGGCAGAATTGAAGATGCCGGAATTTTTGTGTGAGTGACCAGGATGGACAGGATTAGGAAATGAATCCATCAGAGGGACAGCTCATGTTGAGAAGTTTGGAGACAAAGTCAGAGAGGCAAGCCTGAGAGGGTTTGGACATGTTCAGAGGAGGGATAGTGGATATATTGGACAAAGGATGTTGAAGATGGAGCTGCCAGGCAGGAGGAGAAGAGGAAGACCACAGAGAAGATTCATGGATGCAGTGAAGGAGGACATGCAGAGGGTTGGTGTGAGGGAAGAGGATGCAAGGGATCCGGTGAGATGGAGGCAGATGATCCACTGTGGCGACCGCTAACGGGAGCAGCCAAAAGAAGAAAATAAGAAGAATATTCTACAGACACTTTTATTTACTACAAATGTATTATAAACCTTCCCTTTCACTCTTGTCTCCACTCTACCTGCACTCTTCTGTGGATAGTAGACCACAAGTATTTAAATTCATCCACCTTCACTACCTTTACTCCTCAAATCTTTGACATGCCACCTTTCATTTATGTACTCTGTCTTGCTTCAACTAACTTTCATTCCTCTTTTCTCCAGTGCATACCCCCACCTCTGCAGGCACCCTTCCTTGGTTTGGGAACCAGAGAACTCCGGTTCAAGACTCACACAGAGCACGGTATACATGCAGGCCGGAACCCGGAACAAGAACAAGAAACGTTGCAGAACGCTGCTGGTTCAAGGCCCGCATGGACCACTATATATGGAATGTGAACTGGAAGCTGGAAAGGTGTCAGTTCACCCCCTGAGCACTGTTGATGTGCCCTTGAGCAAGGCACCAAACCCCCTACATTGCTCCCCTGGCGCCCTTTGGGGGCTGTCTTCTCACTCTGGCACCTCTCCACCAAATGCATGTATACCGGTTCTGTCTGTGTATGCGTGTGTGTATTCAGACCTGCATGTATGTTAATAACGGAGCGTAGAATTTGGAATTTCCCCAATTGCGGGGACTAATAAAGGAGGTCTTTCATTTTTAGAACAATATAATATAATATTATACACTTATTTTCTTTTTTGGTGTAATTTATTTTTTATTGCAATGCTGCTATCACTCTGCTGCTGTAAAACTTGAAATTTCCCCACTGTGGGACCAATGAAGGGTTCTCAAATCTGAAATTAAAATAAAGCTGATATAATAGAACAGCGCTTGCATAACCCAGCGGTGGCCGCTGGGGGCAGCAGAGTCACTGTTTACAGCCAGAGAGCACATCTCCACGAGCCCCTGGTTGGTAGCGTGGAGTTGAAACCAGAGATAGGAGGTCGCTGTGGTAGTTTCTTGAAAAAAAGTTACAGAAACTCGTCGGAAAGACAGTGTAGCGTGAGTCGTTTACATGCTGACAAACTAGGAGTCTCGGAGGGGGTTATTTGTTGGTATGAAACAGTTAATTAGAGTGAAAACCAGCAACGTTTAACTCGGGCTCGCTGACTTCTGCATGGTCGCTAGCTAGCTAAGAGTTAGCTCCGGGAGCTCCTTGGCTAGCTGGCTTAGAGAGGTCCAGCCCAAAAAGTTGTTTACCTCAAGTTGTGGATGTGGTCACCCCTTGAGCGTTTTCACGACTTTTCTCTGGGATAAGAGAGCGGGGACCAGCGATTCACACTGGATTTAACACCGTGCGCTGTTAGGAAAGTAGCAGGATGTCCGCAGAGGTTGAGAGCGCTCAGGTCGACTCGGGTTTGACAGCGGCCAGTTCGAGCGGAGCGGTGGCGAACAACCAAAACACGTCCCGGGCCAGTCACCTGGACAAAGACCAAGAGCAGGCGCGGAAGGACTCGCAAAAGCACGACGCCGCGGCCACCACCAAGAGCCCGACGGACACGCAAAAGAAATGCAAAGAAGACTGTAAAGAAAACGACCAAAGTAGTAACGCTGACTCGGCTGTTGAGACGGTTAAGAAGAAAGTTGTGGAAGCTCCTCCGCCTAAAGTCAACCCGTGGACTAAGAGGACGACGGGCAGAGTGCCGGTCAGCAATATCAACTCTAGCTCTCAAGAGAAAGGTGAGGTGGATTTCTTATTTTTTACATTTTTGCATCAACTTTACAATATGGTAACAGCTGGGCACGCCTGTTAGGCACGCGTTTCTGCAGCATTTTGACAGCTGCGCCGCAGAGAAATGAACAAAACTCTGCTCCGTGCCTCTGCCATACCTCATTTAGGCTTAGTCAGAGCTGAATGGAGTGCATAACTTAAATGTCAGCGCGGTCGAGAGATGTTGATGGGGGCATACTACCCCATCCCCCTCTGTGCTCGGATTGCTCCGTAGCACCACGTGTTGATTGCTGACAACTGCTACTTCTTTAGCCACCGCCAGCTAACCGTCCGCTAACTGTCGCTCTTCACGGAGGATCAGTTAGTGTCTGAGGAGGTGAAAGCACGCGGTGGGCTCAGTGTGAGCCGAAATCAGCCTCGGGTTTGTGCTGCAGGCTTGACAAATGGTAGATTAAAATAAGGGCTAAGAACGGGCAGGCTAACTGTTCGTGCTGCTGTGCAGGCACGTTTTGCATGTCCAATGGCCTGGCTGCCTGCAGTTCCTCCCACCGGCCAGACAGCTCTTCACTGTCACCAGTGAAAGCAGAAGTATGAGAATAAAGTGGCTGAACAGGTGGATAAGATAGCTAGATAGTGGAGGTGGGAATAGCGGTATGTGCTGAGCGTCGCAATAAAATATACTGCGATTTACCACCGTTTTTTCAACAGCAAATTATACCTGCAAAGGTAAAGTCTTAGTTTATATCTGTCTGATCCTCGCACTTTTATTGCTGCAAAGTGAGAGAGTCAAGCAGACTGACTAACCAATACTGTCTTAAAAACTGTCATTAATGACAAAAAAACCAATTTGCATGACAGTCTCCTCCAGCTTAACTGAAGGCAAACATACCATATACTGCACAGTTACGTGTTTTCAGTCACTCAAGAATTTGAAAATACATGTAGACTGCATAGGTGGACTGAAAAAAAGGTGATTTTATTATTCTAGTACTAAAATGTTCGGTTTGCAATTTTAATAATATCATGTCGATATTTGGCATATATAATATTGCCCATGTTTTGACTGGCTCTGGTGGACATGCACTTTTTAATAGTCTGGCTTTCAGTCAAAACATGTAAAGAAAGCAGGGAACAATTCTCATTATAGTTGGGGTCTAATACTCTGCCAACCAGGGAAAGTTATAGATTACCACAGTTGCACACTCTGCCAAGATTCTTTTAAGGTTTTTTTTCATGTTTTTGTGTCAGTTGTGAGTCCCACAAGAAACATGTAGAGCCAAAAAATGTTGATGAATGCTTCCCCACTGAAACCCAAATGAGCACTAGACAAAACAACTACTGAAATAACAGTAGTTTTAATGGTTAGTAGGGTTTAAAAAAATAGGTCTACATGTGAGAAGAATGAATAAACTTAGGCTTTCATTTATGCTCATTATATTTACTTCGTGTGGGGAGTTGGGAAGGTTGCATTTAAATAAAAAGTGCATCACATGCTAAATGCAGCTTGTGATGAGTGAACTGTCCCACACAAACATACGCTTTGTCCCATGTTTAGTTTGTTGGGATCTGGTCACCCTGTTGTACAGACATCCATACAGTGAAATTAAAGAGCGGAGGGTGCATTTAGGTAAAACATATAAAACACACATATTCACATAGGAATATAAAGATAAAGCTAAGCAAGAGCAATTAAGCTTACCTACATGATAATAAATAATAGTAATGAAGGTTAAAATCTGGATAATAAAGATTTAAAAATCTAGATAATAAGGTCAAAAACTGGCAGTGAAAATATTGCACTTATTTCGATGTTAAAAATTAATTTTTAAAAGTAGTTGCCTTGTACACAATCACATAATTTTGTGTTTCGCTTGAGGTGTTTTTAGTAAAGTTTCAGTGACACTTGATTTTGGTATATATGTTAGTGATTCATGTACGAAGTATATGGGGTCAAGGTAAGTTCACTTGAATGGCAAGTGCCAGATCACTATAGGTGTCACTGTATTTTTGATGTAAGAGTTAAACTTCAATAAATTCTCTTTATGTTCAAAAATAAATCAAATGACTTAATTATAGACTTCTTCCTTCTTCTGTTATAGGTATTCAGATTCATATCAATAAATAATTATGATACTTTTCCTTCAACATAATATTAATTATTTTCAAGATAAAACTATTGTCTACAGACACTACACAAGATTCATTGTTGCCTTTCAAAATATCAATGATGGATTGTTTTTATTATTTTTTTTCAGCTTAAAAGAAAAAACTTAAGTATATCTGTTGGAAGAACATGCATTAAGTTTGGAATGTACCTTGTAAAGTATGTTCATTGTCTACTGACACTACAGCAATCATTGTACAAAGTATTTGTTGAGTTTGAAGAGTCATCTGCAGAGAGAAGCAGAGTTTGCTCATCCCCATCACTGCTATTTCATGAAGTGGCCATCATTTAATTATGTTTTAGACATAGACTTGTTGGGGCAAGGTATCATAAATGAATATATGGTCCCAAAATACAATGGAAATGCTGAAAAGAACAGTTTATTTGCAAGACAGTTATTTCAGGTTTGTTGTTGTTGGACAAAATAATATCCTTCACATCCTGAAAATAGATGGCAGAATAATGTTAGGAACAGATTGTTTCAAGTGGTTCAGAGTTTCAACAAAATTTATTTTTTGACAAAAAAAGCAATTTCACTTCATAAATAGGGTTACGGTTAAGATATCTTTTAGCGGTTTTCATTCATTAAGCTTCACACACAAAGAAGTCAATGAAATGCCTACAAAGAAAAACAGATTTAAAAAAAAAAATTATCTGTCACTTTTCCTCCCAAGTTTGAATACCTGATTGTGTACAAGGTGACTCCGCATTATTATCAGCATTAAGGGTGAATGATGTCTCATGTGGGTGTTAAGTGTCCTGGGAGCCCATCAGTAAAAGCTGTTTTTAAGTCTGTTTGTTCTAGCCTTTAAGCTCCTTGTACCTTATTGGGGTTTAAGCTAATGAATTAATTACTTCCAGAAAGTTATTAATTAGCTGTAGTGGTAGAGAAACATTAGAATATGATAAATAAGGAAAGTTGTACTTAAAAGATAAGAGCTCAGTCTATCAAATATTGTTAAACTCCCTTTGTTTTTGAATCCCAGAAATAATGGAGAAAAATGGTGACTACAATTATGTCAACTAATGGGAAAAAAATTCAAGCAAGAATGCTCTTGGTTCTTTAGCTCAGGGGTCTTAAACCTGTGGCTCTTTGCTCATCTGCAGAGGCTCCTTGTGACTTTGACAAACACTACATTAATACAAATATGGCAATTTATTTATTTTTTGCATTTTCATTTGTATTGTCATCATTTTACTTGAGCCTTTACATTTTGAAATTGTAAAAAAAAATGTGCAGTGTACATGCCAAAATTTAAAATACTTTTTAATATACTGTTAACTAAACTTTATGTCATACCCTGCACCTATCACCTGGCGCCTTATCCCTTTAATTTCGCTGAACTTCAATAGCAGTGGTTAGCATGGATGTAAACACGTAACTGGCTAGTCCCTAATCCCCCTAGCTATGGACTAAAATCTAAAAAAAGAGAAGTCTTGGAGGAAAACGGTGAATTTAACAGTGCTTGGACACTTTTTTTTTTTTTTTTTTTTTATTCAATG
>VUQH01082940.1:19369-43280 GCA_015106775.1 Etroplus canarensis
TTAAGTTTTTTTTAATTTTTTTTTTTTCCAGTTTTTTTTTTTTTTTTTTTTTTTTTTTTTTTTTTGCATAAAGATGCCATCTTGAGCCTTTGACTACTTATTAATCCAAATTTGGAGATGCATGTTTTTCACTTGACTTTGACGATTTGTATGTTTGAGCATGCCAATGACTTTGTTAATTTGGTAATCTGCTGGCTGGTACCAATGGTGCATGCTCTGCTGTGATTATCTTGTGTGTTAGTCTTCCCACAATCCACTCCCACATTGTAGACATTTAAATAAGAGAAATCACAGGTGCCAATTGAAGAGACACACACTTTCGTCCATTCCTGCGTGTCTAAACTAGATGAAGTGAAGAGTTTTGTTCCAAAATGAGATGAAAAAAATCTTAAAACATATTTTGACTCAGTATAGAACTTAAATACAAAGCTTCAATATAAAATTTGACTCAGGGTCTACATCAATATAGTGATAGACAACTGTGATACAGACTAGTGTTGGAGTAAAGCAGTGGTACAAAACGCCTATGCTTGCAATGTGAAGAAGGCCTTCACAAAACTACATAGTCAGTTGACAATGTCAGGTCCGTTCTGCAGCTTTGTTATAACAAAAAGCTTTTCTTAGGAGATGACGTTTGCTGATTTGCCTGAAAATTGCAGTTGTGTCTTGACCACTTGGGGTTCATGCAGACTTGCAAGTTAAAAAATAGTTTTCTTGGTTCATTTTCAAATTAGGCATGTTCCCAGAAACTAATTTACCAGTGGTCTAAATGGAAGAGAAATGCTGGACAACTTCGCTAGTGTAAAAGTTAGGGAACAGTCAAAAATGAGGCAAAATTAAAATGTCTGCACAAATATTGTGTGTATTTATGATCCATTTTAAATAATTAATTATTTTCTTCAATAACCATATAATTGTAGATTTTGCAGAAATGTGACACTTTGTGCTGTTTACCATTGCATTCACACATTAGCAGAGCTAGCAGCAACAGCTTTTATTCATATGCTAGGGTCCAGATGCCTGATTGTAGTCGCCTGTTCCTTCAGTCAGATGGTTATATTACAGTTTACTCTGACACAACGGACTTAACAACTGCTCATTTTCTGCATCAAAGTACCTCAGAATCGTGCTGGTTTGCTTTCATATGCTTACATTCTGCCTCCTTGTTTACAACTTCGCTGCTGTCTACTTGGGAAGTAGCCCTGGCAATTGTCGCTGTCTGTCGTAAAATCTCAGAAACAACAGTTTACTGGTGTTGTACTTGGATAAAATACGAATGATTAGTTTAGCTGCCTAGTATTTGAGCGGCAGCTAGTGAGGTCAGCAACATTTAACCCCGTACTGGACTAGTCAGTGTGCATGCCTTGTTCATATCCCACTAAATTCCACTGATTGTCTGATTTTTAATAAAACAAAGTTTAAAAAGTGCGACATTGTCTGGCAAACTCACCAAACACACAAGTTAAAACTAAAGGCAGTGCTGTAATTTTGAGTTATATTTCCATGAAAGTTATCACTCAGAATGTTAAAATCAGCTGAAAGTGCTGAACCTGCTAATTGAACTTCTCTTAAACCACCAACTTTATAGCTCACATATTCTTAAACTTTCACGTATTACTGAAGGCAGTGTATATAGGGCATCAGTCTGAAAATGCTTGAAATTCTGGTTACCAGAGCATAAAAACTTTTAAATCCTTTATTTACTAAACAAATGTGGAAAATCATGAACCATTCATTCTGGAATTTTACAGTGAAAGGTTTATGCTGCAGTTTTAGTCACCCTGGAGCTTTATCTGAGTAGGACTTTATTTATTTAATTTTCTGCATTTTGGATCAAAACTCTTCAAGCTGTGTTTTCGGTGTGCAATTATCGTTAGGTAACAAACGTAAGTGGGTTTCTCTGCCACTGGAGGAAGTGTCCAGAGATGACGACGACAAGAAGCCCGGCAGGGGCCCAGCACGTTTGGACACAGAGCCCAACAGCGACTCACCTGACCCCACGTGGCCTAATCAAACGCTCCATAATAACAGAGCGCATGATAGCAGCAGGAGTAAGTGGCCAGCAGCTCACTATTTTCTGTTCATGCCATAAGTCTTTTTCTTGCTTCTTCAATGGCTGGTTTTGACTGTGTGCTTTGCTCTTTGCTTTTTATCACTCTGGTATCTTTTCACATTTGCTCAGCAGGCTGCCATCTGTCTTTTAGTGTCTACAAGCCTTTTCTCATACTGCATGGCACAATGAAAGCATGACCTAGTTTAATTTGGTTAACATGTTGCATTAGATGGATGATTTAAAGCCTTTTTGGCCTGAGGTTTTTCGCAACTTTCTTAAGCATTTCTGTTTGTTGCTAATATTTAAAATCAGCATTATTTCTGACCCCTGGGGAAACCGCAGAATTGGGGAAAATTAACGAACCGGATTCTCATCCAGATTGCAAATGAAGCCCCAGTTGGATGTAAAGATGCTGATTCTCATCTCTTTCTACAAAACATAATTACAAATAAACATAATGGTAGGCAGCACGGTGGCGCAGTGGTTAGCACTGCCTCACAGCAAGAAGGTCCGGGTTCAAATCCAACAACCGGCTACCTTAGGCTTTTCTGTGTGGAGTTTGCGTGCTTGCGTGGGTTCTCTCCGGGTCCTCTGGCTTCCTCCCACAGCCCAAAGACAATTCTAAATTGACCATAGATGTGAATGTGTGCGTGAGTGGTTGTTTGGCTCTCCGACAGACTGGCAACCTGTCCAGAGTGTACTCCGCCCTTTGCCCGATGACAGCTGGGATGGGCTCCAGCACCCCCCACAACCCTGAACTGCATAAGCGGAATGAAAATAATGAATGATGATAGTAGGAAAGGTGCATTCTTACTGACATTTCTGGTGTGTTTAAAGCTAAACTAATACGTCAGTGTTTCAGGTACCTATACCTCAAAAAAATCAGCAACTATTTGAATAATCAACCACTTCTGAAACTTTTCACGCAAAAAAAGCTAAGTAATGTTTCTCAAATAAAAGAAAACACTGCTGCTTGTTGTCATTTTAAACAAGCTTCAGATTTTAAACAAACTATATATTAGTTTGGGGCTGTTAGTTGAAAAGAGAGAGACGAATTAAGTTATAGTTGACATTTTTATTATAGAAACTAAAGTGAAATTAAACTTTTTTTTCTAAATTTATTTTTTATTTTCTATATGTAATTTTTTTCCTTTTTTTCTTTTATCTGTTTATTTATTCCTTCCTTCCTAACTTATTAACTAGTCCAATTTCTTTGTGTTTATTCAGATTGAGGGATGATGCAAGGGTATACAGTTTGTGTGTGTAGTGGGTATATGTATGTATGTGTATATGTTAAGCGTTTGTGAAAATTTTGAAAAAGACAATAAACATATTGCCAAAAAAAAAGTGAAATTAAACAGCAGATTCAGAAAGTAGCCATCATTTAATCATTCTCAAAAACAAGTTTAGATGATCCAACTATTGCTAGGATTTTATTTAGTTTTTAGTTACAATATCCTAGATTAAAATCCTTTCACAGAAAGTGTGTAATTGACTTAAACTGCATTTCAATATAAAAATTAGATTACTTGCATTAGGCTGCTCATTCACCTCTTCGTCTAAGTAGTTTTGAATATAAATCTTTGTCCTTTCTGATGTTCATAAGCACCCCAGAGGAACCCACCAGTACATGAAGAAGTTGTAGGCTTTTAATCTGAGCTTACGTTTTCTCACTCATAGGTTGGAGAAGGGAGCCACGGGACTTTGGAGATGATACTACAAGCATCCGGAGTGATAGTGGGAGTGTTCGCGGCGGAATACGAGGCAGAGGGAAGGGACGCGGACGTGGGAGAGGTCGCGGGCGAGGTGCAAAGTTTTGTTTTACTGCTATTTTGTTTACTGTTATTACCAAACATGCTTTGGAAGCATCAACATCAACAATGCTGTCTTCTTTTTCATGATGGAAAATCCATCTTTTTTAAGTCCTCCCTCTCTTTAATGTGTCATCATTGCTTTCTTCTGTTTGTCCTGCTTTTTTAGGTCGTTATGAATATTCTCTCAACTTCAGGGACTCTCAGTCATCTGATGGCTCTGCTCAGGTCCCCACAGATTTTGGCACCAACATGGTTTACTACTACGATGACGGCAACAAGCTCCAGATGTACACAGTAGATGAAAAGCTTCTTAAGGAATACATCAAACGTCAAATGTAAGTGCTTAATATTTGTTGTTTTGTTTATCCTTTCTTTTCGTTAGTGCAGTTATGTAAAGATCTGATCTGGTAAATGACAAAAGAAGTTGAAGAAACAAATGCTCTCATCTTTTGGAGGCAGTTAAAAGAAACAAGTGGTTTCCATCATCAGGAAGTCACTTTATATTCAGAGCTTGAGCAACAGTTATGAAATATGCATGCCCATATCTATATCATGTTCCTTTTAAGTTTGAATAGAACCACACATCAGGTTGAGACTATAGCCCCTGGGAATAGCCCCACACTTAGAGGATATTCATTAAGCTTTTTTAATTCGTAACAAGCAAAAAAACTACAGCTGAACATTTCAGCCCCAAGACACATACCTCAAACAAATTTGGTTAAATTATTTTGATGTCATATTTTGAAAAATCACCTTGAAATCACTATGTAGCGTACTTTCAGAAAACATACCTGTACAAATTTTAAATTAAAAAAAAAAAAAAGACAATCTGAAATCTGTTGCACCTGGCTGATCTATAGGAACATCCCAACAAGAGAACCATCAGTTGAAGCAATGAAAAGGATTATGCAACACTCTTGAGAAAGAAATCCAGTGTGGTGCAAGAGACTTTTTTGTTCTCAATCAGCTGAGTCTAAAATTTGGAGAAAGCACAAACAAAAAGGGATAGTCATAAAAGGAAAAGACCAGAGACACCAACTCATTGACACTATGAGTCTGTGTTTGTGACAGAACCGTAAGAAATGGGAATTACATACACAAAAGCCAAAAGAAAACCAGCACTAATAATTCAACAGGGTTACTATGGGCTAAAAAGAAGTAATTATGGAATGTGGATGATTTGATGAAAGCAATGATGATTGGCCGAGACTGAACTAAACAAGCAAACTTCCCCACTCATTTATGCAGTTTATGAGCAGGCGGAGATGGCAGTCACCAGCTCAACAGTAAATGCACAGGTGCACACTGAAATTTAGGACATGTTTCTCATAGCATCGGTAGAGAATAGGTTTGGTAGAAGTAATATATAGATTTAGTGCCTCTATTACTTTTGAATTCAGGTTCTAATACATGTTGTGCATGTTTTCCTGTATCTAGCTTTCTTTTTAGAAATAAGATTTTGATAATCAGTGAATAATTTGTCAGTTTTCAAGCAAATGGAGAATTTTCTGGTTTTGCTCTGTTATTTATTGAGTGACAAAGTATTAGTAACTTAAATTAATGGAGATACGTGCTCATTTATGTCCAGAATAACTTTTTAGTGAATTTGTCATTTCAAGATGATGGAAAATTACAGCTGAGAAAGTTTATAGGATAAAGTTATATTTCAGCCATCTGAGGTGGAGATGTCTGTTTGAACGATTCATAAGTAGCAAAGCAAGTGTGTGCACTGTGCCGGATTTACTGTGGCCTGCAGGGGGCAGTGTCTGCTCCTTGTCTGCCTGACAGATTTTGGCCTCATTGCAGTTCAAACTGGAGGGTGAGAGTGAGGTGAAATCCTAAATATAGTCTGAGTGCTTTGGTGGTGGTGGGGGGGGCAGGATATGAATTATACCCAGGCCTGACCAGGGAAATGTGAAGGGTGGAAAAAAAACTGTTTAGTGTGGAGTGAGACAGAGTGATGGTGGGTGAGAGTGGGAGGAAGAAGGGGTGAGGGAGGATAGAGGGGCCACTCTTGTCTTCTCCTCTCTCGTCTGGCTCAGCATTATTCAGGCTGCTCACTCAGCCGACGTTACTCCGGCTACTTGTCGCCTGCAGGCGAACCTTGACATACCGACGTGTGTGTGTGTGTGTGTGTGTGTGTGTATTAAAGCACGCCATGGTGATTTCAAGCAGGGTGACATGCAGTCGACAGGGAGTTCTTCCAGTCTAGATATGGTGCTCAAGTCAAACTATACCTTATTTCTTAAGGATTATGAAAATATTTAGAAGATTATGACTTCAAAACATACATTTCTCTTATATTTCTGTTTACTGCTAACACGTGTGTGTTTCTGCCTCATTACATGACAAAAATGTTTCTCTAACACAGGAGAAACTGTCAGAAACTGTCAGTATCAGAGCAAATATAATCTGATAGATTCTTAAAATCACGGGACCCCCAAGGACACTGGAAAATATTCCAGTTTTATGAGGACTCTACAGAAATGGGCAGTGTGTGTGCTTCTTTACAGTAAGAGGCTATTAAAAAGTACTGTTTGAATTGTTGATTGATTTTTTTAATTTTTTTTCCCCTTCCCTCCCCCCTTGCACCAGTGACCACTTTTATGGGCATCGCTTTGGGAAGAGATTTGTCACATTGTTGTAATATTTCTAATTAAATGAAATGAAAAGATTGCGATGGGAATTAAATGTGTTATGTTGTTCTCCTTAAGCGAGTACTACTTCAGCCTCCACAATCTGGAGCGAGACTTCTTCCTGAGAAGAAAAATGGACCCGCAGGGCTTCCTCCCCATCTCCCTCATCGCCAGCTTCCACAGAGTGCAGGCTCTCACCACTGATGTTAGCCTTATCATAGAGGTAATGTCACATCATTCATTCATCAAAGACAGGGACTGTAAATGCAGCATCTGTTCGCTCTTTAAAGCTATGTTACAGTGTTGCCTCTGGGAATCTGTTTATTATTGTCACATAGGTGTCAGTCTTGTGAGTTTTAAGATATAGAGGCATCTCACCATGAGAGATCACCACCTCTCTTTCACTTTGAATCCAGCCATGGTAAAAATAAGTTCAGCATCTTTACAGAGGGTCAATATAAAGGACCCATGAGAAGTTATGGATCTTTAACAACAAATGAAATTATTTAAAAACAAGTATGAAGAAAAATATATTTGATAGAGCTGAATATACACTCATAGCCACTCCATTTGATGCACCTTGCTAACACCTGTTTGGACCGCCTTTTGCCTTTGCCGTTACTACTTTAATTCTTCATGGGCATAGATTCATCAAGGTGCTGGAAACATTCCTAGGAGATTTTAGTCCATATTGACATAGTAGCATCACAAAGTTGCTGCTGATTTGTTGGTTACACATCCATGAAGCAAATATTCTGTTCCACCACATCCCAAAGGTACTCTATTGGATTGAGATGTGGTGACTTCGGAGGACATTTGAGTGCAGTAAACTCATTGTCACGTTCAAGACACCAAAGGGATTGACATGCTCAGCAACAATACTCAGATAGGCTGTGGCGTTTAAATGATGCTCAGTTGGTAATAAGGGGCCCAAAATGTGCCAAAAAATGTCCCCCACACTCCCACCTACCTGAACTGCTGATACAAGGTAGGATGGATTCATGCTTTGGTGTTTACACCGAACTCTGACCCTGCAATTTGAATGTCACACCAGAAATTGGGATTTATCAGACTAGGAAATGTTTTTCTTATCTTCTGTTGTCCAGTTTTGGTAACCCCGTGTGAATTGTAGCCATATTTTCTTATTCTTAGTTGACAGGAGCAGAAGACCACACCGTCTGCTACAAGTTTCGACAAGTTATGCATTTAGAGATGCTCTTCTGTATATCTAAGTTGTAGCAAGTAGTTGTTTGTGTTACCTTCCTATCAACTCAAAAGCAGTCCAGCCATTCTCCTTATTAGCCAGTGAGTGTAAATGTAGAAAGAGCTTAGTCTATAGGTTGCTCTAAAAATTGCCAAACACTGTTTACACTGTATTCCTTGATTTCAGTTTAGGTTCTGGTTTCTACTTGGATTTGGACATTAGAGTTTATTTGTTCTTGGATTAATAAAACCTGCTCTCCAGGCTCTGAAAAACAGCAGAGAAGTGGAGTTGGTGGACGACAAGATTCGGTGTAAAAAAGACCCCGAGCGCTGGCCAATCCCTGTCCCTGCCATCGTGGGTTCCCCTCGCACCGACTTCTCCCAGCTCATCAACTGTCCCGAATTTGTTCCTCGACAGACCCTTAACTCCACAAACTCCGGTCAGTATCCAGCTCTTCTTATTACTAAGCAAAGAACAAAAGCTAGTGATAGTCTGTTTTTTGTCTTCATATCTAATAATATATATCCATAGTGTGTATGCAAAGCCCTCATATACACTATATTAACACTATGGGCTGTTGTGCTCTGTCATGGTATAAAAGTTACACTACATTTGAAATGCACGACCACACAACACTTTGACTCTGGGTGCCCTGTGAACACACAGTTTATTTTGACTCCGTTTACACCATCCCACTGCCCCAAATACCCAGTTGAGCAGCAAATGTGAATTAATCGCAGCTGGAAGATCTCCACCAAAGGCACTCCAAACCTGACAACACTGAGCCTTTTTACTTAATGAAACTGCATATTTGTGAGCTCTGGCTGGAGAAGCACAAACGAGATATAAATAAGAAAGCATGGAGACGCAGACTAACAGATGGTTGGGTTTTGAATGCTTCATTAGATTTGTTGCTTTTCTAATGGGTTACTCAGCTGTGCTATTTAGTAATTATTATCCATGGACACAGATGATTAATCTAGGTGTACAAATTACTATTGAAAATGTTAGCAGATGAATCCTTTTTGAAAAAGTTGAATATGTTTATTATTCTGGGATTAGAAAGCCACATTCATATATATGAACAGGCATTTTTTATTTATTACTTTGGCTGAATTTGCAGTTTTAGGGACATTCAGTCATTTTAGCTCTGGACATTGATGATGATACTTTTTGGCCTTCCTAAAAACATTGGTTTATTTCTGTACAAGCAAATAAAGCTGAACTCATGACAGTCAATGCTGCCATTAGTCAGCAAAAAACATTCACAAAAACTTTCCCTTTCGCTCTCTCAGTAAATTGTTGAATTTAATTGTTTATGTTCAAATTAAGTTTTTATCACTCCATAGCTACATGAGAGCTGATGGTATGATTTTTTTTTTTTTAAAAAAAAGCCGTGCTGGAGGTTGTTTGAGTATCTTTGTGTCGGGGTTTTCAGCTTCGTCGCCTGTGAAGGAGGCTCCTCCTGAGCCTGTGCAGCCTCAGGACTCGACTGACCCCAGCTCCTCCAGCCAGGAGTCACTACCAGCCAGTGATGACTCCAAAGATGTGCCTTCCCCTAAGCCTGACCCCGACGCCTGGATCCAGGTGGAGAAACGCCACAGGCAGCCCTCTGCGAAGGCAAAGGTATTGAATGCAAATGGCCAAAAAAGCCTTGGGTTTGCTTAATGTTCAGCCTAGAAGTGAACCTTTAGTGTTTCTAATGAGGCACTAAATAGCTCTTTTAGAGCTTTCCCTCTCTCCTAAACTGCTCTTTTAAAAGTCTTTTTGCTCTGTTGCAACTTGCTCATCATTTTTCTGACTGGTTGCCATTTATTTAGAATTTGCTTCAAGTATATTACTTTTATGGCCTTGACTTTTGCTAGTTATAACAATTAAGACTAGAATGGCACACACATACTTTACTTATCCGCCAAGTTTCATGAAATGATGGCTCTGAAATTTTTCCATAATTGTGGCAATGTTTAAAGTTAAAAAAGCTGTCTCACAAGTCAATTTTTCCATCTTTCCTCCCTTTCATGATCACTCATTCATCACTGATAACGTCATTTTCCCCATGTTCTTTCCTCTTTGTTCATCTGTCTACACCTTCTGCCCCTCTCCTCCATCTTTTGGCTGGCAGTGTACTGGTGATGATGTGTGTGTTGTCAACTCTTCTCCTCCCTCAGCGCTTGAACCTTGCTGCCCTGCCTTTGCAGTTGAGTACTCCCGCCTCTCACTCACCCATCTGAGCTTGTCCTTTGCCCCTTCTTAAATGTGCTTTTCGTTTAGTTAATATTAGATGTGCGTTTCCTCACTTCACACACTGTTTACTGTTTATTAGGTACACCTTATTAAAAATAATGCAGCCCCTATTATTGAGTCGCCTTTCTCAAGTTCATAATTCTGATTTTATGCTTTAAAGAGATGCCGATAACCCTCACTGTTGTCTCGAAGATTGTTGTTGGTGGTACTAATGAACTGTATTGTTATACACAGAGCTGTTTGTGTTATTTAGCCTAACCTTATTGTTACAAATGTGTGACACAGAATATAGTCATCTTTCAGTATAACTTGAGATAGTTTGGCTCGATTTCCTGTCTTTGTGCCCAGCTAACTGGAAAGCATTTCAGTTTATTTCCAGAATTGCTAAAGTATTCTTGTTAAAACTGCTTCTTTTTTAATCCTCGTTCCCAGCAGACTCCTTTCCTATGTTAATGGCTGCATATTCACTGTGTCATCCAGGGGGAAAGCAAAATGCCTCCTCCCAGACAGCATCCTGCTCCACAGGCCGAGCCTGACCAGGAGGAGCTGGACTTCATGTTTGACGAGGAAATGGAGCAGATGGCAGCCAGGAAGAACAAGTTCACAGACTGGTCAGACGAGGACGACTCAGACTACGAGCTGGATGACCAAGACATCAACAAGCTCCTCATCGTCACCCAGACTCCACCCTACCTCCGCAAGCACCCTGGTGGCGATCGGACAGGCAACCATGAGTCCCGAGCTAAGATTACTGCAGACCTGGCCAAAGCCATCAACGACGGGCTGTACTACTACGAACAGGACTTGTGGAAGGGAGAGGAGCAGATTGAGTGCAACAAGGTAAAACAAAACAGGAAACAGTATTTTACACTAATGTTGGAGTTTAAAGTCCTAAAGTGTGCATTGTAGCTGTCAGTGCCTCCCACCATAGATGACCACATCTGTATGCATTTTTCCCCATTTTGTTTTATAGATGATTCCCATACAAGGAAAATGAATTTTCACAACTTAAAACTCCCTTTTTAAAAGAAATTTCAAAATGGTCATTAAAAAACTTGTCATGAAATATTTTAGTTCCATTTCATAATTAACTTTCTTATTAATGCAGCTTTTCATGACATATGAATCAAATCTTCTCTGTATCCAAATAGTAAGACAACTTATAGAAAGGACCTCAAACGAGGAATTATGTTTTATTTTATTTTTATTATTTTAGTTTAATACACAGCATTTTTGAGTTGGAATCAACAGTTATAAAAACACATAAGGTAATTGTGTAGCATGTTGGAACAGGCAGTAGAAAAGGGACACCCAGTACAGAAATAAACTTGCAACACACAGTGTAGTCATGCCTGAACAAATCATCCTTAGCATCTCACCACTATTCACAGAAAAGGTGAGCGCTCTCATGGCTCACATTTCATATGTATTTACCTATTTCATTTCTTATATAATTTCTATGGAAACGTTGACATTAATCTATTTTTAGATGCATTTGCAGTTGTTGGGGAATACCTTGGACCTTGCTAAGTGAGCTATTTCTTTATCTTTCCAGCATTTGTGCTAAGATTATAAGGACCTTTGGTTGCTTATGTCAGTAAGAAATCAGAAAACCTGACTGTAACCTCAAACTAAACACTTGAGTTGCATAAAGGAAGTTCTGTTTGGTTTTGCCCAGTCTGGCGGACTTTGTATGATGATCAGAGTTGGGCTTTATAGTTTGAAATTGTTCAGACTTAAAATAGCCTAAAGCCCAAAAGGATTAATTGGAGGTTGTGATGAGGTTGTTGCCAGCATCAAAAGTGAATTAAATAGCATAGATAAAACAAATGTGCACTTAAAACCCAAGAGGTTACCACAGTGGATTAATCCACATTGGTAATTTGGCAGAGGTTTTATGCCAGGTGCACTTCCTGACATAACCCTCCATAGAGAGAGGAACTTGTGTCCACTCCTGTAGCATACACAAAACTGAAAATGTAAGAAATCGTGGAGTACATTCAGCCATCACCATCCCATCCAGTTATCAGTGATTCAGTCACCTTCACCATGGTTGATGGCTGGCAGGTAGAAGCTATAGATTCACCAAACCTGGAGCACAGACAAACCATATTAACTGTCAGTGAAAATGCAACAGAAATGCTCCAAAAATACCAACACTACAAACGCCTTTGTCAGCATCCACCTCTCAATCAATGCAGCCACGCCCCTACCTTCAAGCATTCATAGAGTTAAAAGGGGTAGTTCTTGACAAGGCAGAAATTAGTTGTAGAGACCAAAACTGTTTATTGCCCCAGGCTATAATCATGTTGATTTTATCTGGCAAGTTTGAGGTGGCGGTGGTGGGGGGTGGGGTGGGGGGCTTTTTGACCTAGCCTCAGCTGCAGTTTTTGCCACTCCTGTGTTGGCTTCATTTAGTCACCCTAGAGGTTGCATTTCACTAAAAGTGTGTTTTCTAAACACCAGCACAGTTGGTACGTTGTCCAAAGTGCTGACTCTGAAAATTTCCCTGGATTTAAGTGTACATATCTGAAAATTTACAAAAAAATTTCAGTTTGATTCAAAGTCAGAATTTATCCAGGGGATTTAAGTGCATGTCATTCCATAACATCCCCACTTTTCACTAAAATATGCTGGTGCTTACTCTTACATCTTGTGTCCTAATTCTAGCATTTATAACAGAATGGCACAACTAAAGTTGACATTCATCACAATATGCATAAACCAAGTTCTTTTTTAAATGCACAGTTTAAAAAATGATTGCCAACACAAAAACATGATACACGTTACAATGAAACTTGATAAAATCTAGACACTACATGGTTTATTACAGTAGCTCCATCACTGTTGCTGACATTCACTTCACAAGATTTGTCTCTGTCAAACAGGCGATCTTTGAATGATCATCTGAAGCTTTGACTTTCAGGGACAGCTCTTGGTTGCTTACATTTCTAAGTTCCTTAAAGCCTAAGCACTGCTGGCACTCTCACCACTTTGACATAAAGACATTGTGACAGAGCTGTTAAATCTCACACTGTGAAGAGGGGGGACCAAAATAAATGCACTATTTACTGCCCACTATACAACACTCCAGACTTACAAGTGTGTCACACAGCTGCTCCGAGAACTTAGTGACCTGCTTTCCTTAAAAGCTGCCTCATCTGCGGACACAGTGTATATACAAACACTGACTCTAGGTTACACAGCACTATGCAACCCTTACATTAGAGCTGAAGTATAGCACTGGATCAGTGTGCAGTCATGTTTTACAACCTTGCAGCAATACTTCAATGGTTGGTCATAATAAGCTACATCAGTGCTTGACAACACTTGGAGTTCATTCATCAGCAGAGGTGAAGGTGGAACAAAACTTTGTGGGTTTTTGTCTTTTAAAGTGATTTTTAGTTAAATGAAAGTGCAGCAGGAGTTCAGACAGTGTGAAGACTTGAGCAGTTTCTTCTTGTCATCTCAAACAAATTTATGGTGTTTTTCATGAAATCAACCATCTGATGGCAGAAATCTGTTAAGTTCACTGCCTGACAAAATTTTAATTTTAAAATTTAAATTATACATGAGTAAGACGAACTCAAGGCCACCAAACTTGATTTTATATTTGTTGAAATATTCATTTAAAACATTTATATAAAATCAAATGTCCGCTTGTAGTTTTTTAAACTTTTTTTTAATTGCTGGCTTATATTATGTGACCACAAGTTCTAAGTCCATTGAGCAGTAAGTTTATTGAGCTTATGCAAGCTTTTCTCTTAGTGTTAGACACAAACCAAATATTGTCCTGGAGTGTTCTCTCTAGAAGACGTTCAATATGGAAAAGACATTTGAAATTTTCATTCAGTTTCTTGAGGCCATAACAGATTTTTACCTCATTTTTTAATCCATATTTTTTTAAAAAGCATGGTCTTCTAAAGCCCCTGTCACACTGTGACAGTTTAACAAGCAACTTAGGAAGAAAACTGCAAATATGTCGGCATATGTCAGTTAAGTTCTAGGTACGGTTTCTGTAAGTTAAGAGCATGCTGAAGTTCGCATGCGTTTTATATATGTTAGCAATACGTGTATATGTCCATTTAACATCATTGTTCTGCATATGCCAGCATTTTAGAAGAGTTTGGATGTGTCGGTATAAGCTTTTTAAATCCTCATGGTGTGACAGGGCCCTAAGCAGTTTTGTTTTGTTGCAAGAAATAGGCCTGTAGCTGATATTTCAATGATCTGATATATTGCTTTTTTAGTCTGTAAAAGAAGACATGGGTGCAGTTTCCCAAAGCCTACAGAGATGATTTCAGATGGATTGTTTGGTCTAGCCAGCAGTTCAAATCCTAAAGAAATTGACTTAACAAGTAGGACAAAGTAATTAGCGCTTTGAAATAGTTTCTTAAATTTTGAATTAAAGGGCCATTAAATTAACGAAGCGTTACAAGACATTTCACAAATCAGCTAATCTATTAATCAACCGATCCCTTCAAAGTCCCGGAGAGGGTGGAGTCAGACAACACTTGATTTTGGCTCTTTTTCCAGTTTGCAGTAGTCCGAACCAGATCACACGTATCTGTTGTGTTGTTGTGGTTCAGCAGTGGAAAAGAGCCCCTCTGTGCTGGGAATAGCCAGCACAAAAACTCTGCGGTACTTAAAGCAGAACATGATGAGGTGTCAATGGACAAACTGTGGAGGGGGAAGTGTTGTGTCATAGGTCTACAAAGGGGAACTTAAAGAAGAAAGTAGGAGTCATCATTTGATCTTAATGCAGAACATTTAGAGCAGACAAGTTAAACATCGGGGACTCTCACACACTGCCACCTTATTGCTGCCAGCATCAGAGTTGTCTAAAACTCACACAAAAAATATCCATCAGTAAGACTCCTTTAATGCATATTTATCTTGAATCAGCCATCAAATTGGGGCATGAAATCATTGTAGAAATGAGACTATACTGACAAAACGGTGAAAAAAATGATAAAGGAACCTTATCATAAATACAGACTGAACTACAAAATTGATCACTGATGCTTGCCCAAGTTATTTGAAGGCTAAAAGAAAAAAATCTCAATGGTGTTGACACGAGTTTTCAGCGTACTCAGCTCATTCACAGGCTTAAGGGTTGTCAATAAAGTCACCACATGTGGGAAATGTTTCGCCTGAACACACACACACCAAGGCCACCTGCGTTTCTCTCTTTCTCTCTCTCTCCTCTGTGTGATGCTGACGTGTAAGGAGCAAAGTCCACTGCACATCTGTTGTGTGTCACACAGGTCTGCATGGCTGTAGTTGCTGAAATATTGAGTATTTTACCACCTTGTTGGACTTATCAGTTTAAACAGCCTGTAACAAAACTGAGAAGTCACATTATTGTCCTGTCATATCTGAGTGTCTGCGTGGAGGTACAGGAACACTTTGATCATTAATGCTCATGATATTTACTTACAGTTTAGATTTCCACATAAAGATGATTGACAGTGACTGTAAATGGAATAGCTGTTATTAATCTGTTTTTCAAATTATACATTTATTAGTAGAATAGTCACTGCTGAATATATAAATATCTGCTCAATGTATTGTGTATTTTTTAAATAAAAAAAGATGTTTTAAAACCTGCACTGAATTAATAATAATTTAGCCTATTCTAGCTTTCAGGAGTCCAACAAATTAATGTCTCATTTAAATTGCAGAGGATATTAATGGGATATGTAAGACATTACTTTTAAGAAATCAGAAGACAAAGAATTATTAACCCTTACCTCACCTCTAATCCTTTTTGCTACTTCATCACTGCTTTATCTGTGTTAGGTTCAAAATGTGTAACTTGTTGGCATTTTTTCCACTTAGATAAAAGATGATAAAGGTGATCAAATTTAAAAATAAAAAGAAATCACATGTTAAGGTAATTTTACTGAGGGGTATTTTGTAATGAAAAAGAATGGATTAATCTGACAACTGTAAACTGTATTTGAGTCTTAAATAAAATAATATACATGTGCAGGATCAGAACAGGGCTGAAAGTTTTTGAGGCTTAGATCATTGCGCGTGTACTGAAACTTCATACACGTTTATCTACAGTTTTATGTAAAACTATATGAAGTTAGTATTTTATGTATAATCTGATGCTTCAGATCAGACTCTTGTTGCTATTTGTCTAACTCTCTTTAACCATTGGCACTTCTCCAGCAGGAAGTGGAGAACTTCAAGAAGCTGAACGTCATCAGTAAAGATGAATTTGATACACTCACCCCCAAAGCGCCCGTTGACCCAAACCAGGAAGTCCCATCTCCTCCCATGCCAGGTGGGTTTGTGGAAGTGTTATGAAGCCAGTTTCATACAAGCTGAGCATCCTGTGTGCTGCTTTCTACAGTTAAAACCACACCCTTCTGATGCTGTTGTTCTAGTTTATTTTGTGTTTTTGTTTATATAAAGGGTTATTTTTTTTCCCTGAAAGTAGCTGTCTTGCATTGATGGTAAAGGTTTTGCACATTATTCTGCTGTGAACCATATAAATTATCAGCAATACATCCACATAAATATATTTTGAAGGTTCATATTACAAAGGCTACTTTAAACCCTCTTTTTAGCATTTGTAAGCACCCCATAAAGTCTTTACAGAACGCTTTAATGTTGGCAGCTCTATATATAATTTGTGTTTGTTAACAACTCCTCTAAATAGGTGATCTAATGTCTCTTACTACTTTCTGTTACTAGAGTTGTTATATATAGCTTTGACTCAGCAATACGTCCCCATGGCATATGTGCATTGAAATCAGTAGAAGATAACCTAATGAATACCGTTTTTGGTGATTAATTGGTTCTCAGTGGACAGCAGTGCAGAGTTGGCTCGTTCCCTGCCTACAGCTGTCCCACAGTCACCCACAGCTCACAAACCCCGAATGCCAAGAACGCCTCGCACCCCTGGACGCCAGGACCCCAACAAGGCACCACGCTTCTACCCCGTCATGAAAGAGGGAGGCAACATCGATGGACAGGTCTTTATACATGCAAGGAATACAAAGCCTCGTTCAGTCTCTGAAGAGGATGTGCTTTCTTGGTTTAGCCATCAGTGGTTTTAAACCAAAATCATGCCTGTTTAACTTCAGGTACTCAACATTGGAGTTAGGATTTTTGGTTTAGCGTTTTAGAGGGATATACTGTGAAAACACATCTTCAGAGATTGAATGAGCGCTCTGTAAAATCCACAAATTAACTCATATGAGAACTGTTATCTTTCTTGTATAGTATGGAAGAGGCTGGGGATAGCAACAAATAATGATTACCTGCAGGCCTAGTCTTGGAACTTTCAGTCTTTTTATGTCTTTGTTGTTTTCCTTTTTTTCACTTGCAGAATACAGCCATGTGAACAGACAGTGCCAGTCTGTGTGCTTTCTGTTTGTGTTATTGTGGATTGTTTAAAAAGCTCAAGTAAAATATGTGAATACTTGTTGTGTTTTGTTGTGAATATGAATATATGATATATAATTATATAATAATTATATCATCACTTTTCTGTTCTAAACTTTAGTTAAGCACATTTTTTTAATTTTTTTAAAGTTAAAAATTTCAGGCAGCACTGACACCCTGTACCTCAGAGGTTATTAGTGTAAATTGTATCTTTTTCAGACGCCAAGGAAGAAGAAGACCAGCCACAGTTCAAACCCTCCTCAGGAGGCTCACATTGGCTGGGTGATGGACTCCCGTGAACACAGACCGCGGTCTGCATCCATCAGGTCTGACTGCTTAAGTTGAATAAAGCTGTTTTCTTTTTGTTTTGTTGGCTGCTTGGGTGTCTTTCTGGCGGTGGTGCCATTACACATGTGATGAGCAAAACTACAACCTATAATGATCGCTTCCTTCTTTTACCATGCTTGCTGTTCTCCATGCATCACCCCTTTGTTAGTGTTGTCCTACTTGCCATCTTTTTATGGAGAAGTTAGTGCATAAGTGCTTCACAAGGCTGCACAGTGCACAGAACGCTAGTTTTAAGGACTCTGCTGTTGGTAAGAAATGTTTGAGAAGAATTTCAGTGTTTTATGGGTTTGTTATCACTTCAAACAGAAATAAATATAAAATATTTTGCAATTTGTTTTAGTTTTTAGTAAGGTATAGCTAATAAACTGTCAAATTAAATTTTTTTCCCTTGCCTGTCAAACATCATTTTCTCGGTCCTTCCACAGCAGCTCCAATGCCTCTCCATCAGAAGGAGCACCGCTATCAGGAAGTTACGGCTGCACCCCTCAGTCTTTGCCCAAATTCTGGCATCCATCCCATGAACTGCTGAGAGACAACGGCTTCACTCAGCAGGGATACCATAAGTACCGCCGACGGTGCCTTAACGGTAAGGAAACCGGAGAAGGAGAAAACAAAACAAGCACAAATGTTGCTTCCAACTACCCATCTGCTTTAATACACCTTTACATACTAACAACTCTGAGAAAGAAATGGTTGCTTCCTGTGTATAAAAATACACGATGCTCTTCTTTATATTTTTCTCAGAGCGAAAACGGTTGGGGATCGGCCAGTCTCAGGAGATGAACACTCTGTTCAGGTTCTGGTCCTTCTTCCTCAGGGACAACTTCAACAGGAAGATGTATGAGGAGTTCAAACAGTATGCGCTGGAAGATGCCAAAGAAAATTACAGGTCAGATGGGCATTTAAATGCTGAGCTTCATGGCAGCGTTTGTCTGCGCCTTGGGGATAAAATGCTGAAGAATTGCTAAGTAATTTGGAAATGAGCCCTGCAGACAGGCAAACACTTAAACACAGGCTTCTTTGTTTGTGTCACTTATCCACAATGAAACCACACCCTAAAAAGCTCTGTAGGATCTAAGTTAGTGTTTGTTTTCACATAGTGGTGACAGTCCCTCAGTGCTAACAAATCTAGAGAATAGTAAATGAAACGCTCATCTTTCAGTATTTTAATATTGGCAAATGTGATTCTTTGCTGCCCTTACCTGATTAGGTGGGATTATGATAAATTGACCTGTTGGACTGTTGTTGAGGTTTTTTATTAAGTTTAAAAATGAAATAAATTTGTATTTAATAAACAACCCAAAGCCTGAAGAAGAACCAAAACAAGAAAAAATCTCTGCTATTATTCAGTACTTGAAGGGTTTATGGTTCCCCAGTATGTGCTCACAGGAGCAGCAGTGTCATTTCTTGACAACAGAGGGTTAACAGAGTACATTGCCTCTCTTTAACATTGTTGTGTATCTGCCAGAGGCTTCTTCACACACCAGCCAAACCTACATTCTTGTCTAAATAAGTGGTTGGCTCAGCCTTGCGTGTGTCAAGTGAGAGTGACTATAGTGTAAGGCTGTAACAACCCTATCAGCCATTTCTGCAGTTCACATCGCCTTAATTGCACCAGTCGACTAGTCTGTCCGGTTCCTCTTGCAGCTACATTAGAGCTGTAAATATTCCACAAAGGAAATGAGATCTCGGTAATATTTTGTGGGAAAATGGCTAGTTAAAAATGCAGAGCTTTCACCATAGCAGTTGCATCACATAACAGGCTTCATGTACATACACTGAGCAAGATTTGAAGCTCAGTGATATTTATTTGCTTTTTACTGAAGGTGAAGGTAAATATTTGTGTCCCCCTGCAGGTACGGACTGGAGTGTCTGTTCAGATACTACAGCTACGGTTTGGAGAAAAGATTCAGGTTAGATCTGTTCAAAGACTTTCAAGAAGAGACCCTCAGAGACTTTGAGAAAGGTAATTAACATAAAAATAACTCTTTTGTCCTTTTCTTCAGCAATTCACAGAACAACAGGCCAATAAAATACACCAACTATTCTAACAGTGCACCTTTTGTCTTGGGGGAAAAGACATCTGTAAAATAAATATAAAAGTACATTTCATGACGCTTAAGACGTCACCTTATCCCCAGTAGGCTGCGAGCTTGCAGCACACTGGTGGAAAACCTGACCTGTTGAAGAAATAAAGAACAAGTGTTGAAGTGAGAGATTTATGCCTGCATAATCTCAAGAGTCCCAGAAAATTTTGGCTCTCAGCAATCAATGAGCTGTTTTTAATCAGCTGGAACTGATTAGGTTTTTCAGATTTTTTTCCCAATGTTTTCCAGAGGCTATTTTGGTACCCACCAGAGTAAATGAAAACACTCTTGTCGTTTATACATATTTATTGGGTATTTGAGACCTGTCTTCTAATGAATAGTTGTTGTTAAACAAGCCATTGATTAAAACAAGTCCTAACTTCAACTCAGATTTGTCACTAATCAGGGTTTCTGCCCATGTTTTGCAAGCCAAGTGGCTGAAATTGACCCTCTTCTGGGGCTACCCATCAGGAATTTTGTGAATCACAGTAGTGTTATAGAGGGTACATTAAATTTAAACCTTTTTTAACTTCATGCAAACTAACCAAAAAAAAAACAGCTCTCAAATACACTGCTCTAAAAATCAAGTCAACTCTCAAATCATCCTAGTATAACAGAAAGCCAGTTAAACTTCAGGGATATCAGTCTGTCCATTTTGGAAGCATAAACCATTGGAAATCATTTTCACCCGCTTTGTTCAAAATGAAAGTGACAGCAGGTACACTGGAGAGGCAACAAGACAGTCCCCAAAAAGGGAACGGTTTTGCAGGTGGTGGCCATATACCATTGCTTTGTCCTTATCCCTCCTGGTTGCTAGTGTTCTTGTTACTTACTGGTAGCATGAGACAGTTCCTGGAACCTGTTCACGTTGTGCAGGTATTTCAGCTCCTCCAGGATGGCACACCCGTACGTGCCCTTGCATCTCCCAGCACAGCCTCACGATTGTGGAGGAGGTACTAGGAAATGGGCCATTTCATGAGGAAAGCTGGACAGGGCTGTAGAAGGGCATCAACCCACCAGCTGGACTGATATCTGCTCCTTCATGCAAGAAGGAACAGGAGGAGCACTGCTGAAGTCCTAAAGAATTGCCTCTAATGGGCTACTCATCTGCATGGTGTAAAAAGCAGAAGTAGAGAAAAATCAGTCAGGTGGGATAAGAAGAGAGTAAAGGTTTGTGGCCACCAGCTTCAAAACCATTCCCTTTTTGGGGAGCTGTCTTGCTGTTGCCTCTCCAGTGTGCCTGTCACTTTTATTTGAACCAGAGTAGGTTGAAATGTATTCAGTGGTTTATGCTTCCTAACTGGATGGATTGATATCCCTGAAGTTTAACTGAATTTGTGTTATACTGTGATGATTGAGAGTTGACATGATTTTTTGAGCAGTGTATTCTGGGTTATCCTGAATAAGTCATTTGGTGTAATTAAGGTTAATTTGTTTTAGGAATGTATTTGCAGACTATCATATCACCTATTATAAAGCCTTTGTTGCTGTTAATGAAAGCCTGATAATGCAATATAAAAAATCTTGTGTACAATCATGAGTAGTTTTAAATATATTTATAGTTTTAAATTTGCATTGTTAACATATATTTAAATTTAATTCATTGTTTAAATGCTAAATAAGGCGACAGTGTCCCCGGTAGCGTAGTGGTTTGAGCATTCGCCTTACAAGCGAAAGGTCCCTGGTTCAATTCCAGGTGGGGACACAAGCCCCTCTCACCATGGAGGGTTGCGTCAGGAAGGGCATCCGGCGTAAAACCTCTGCCAAATTACCAATGCGGATTAATCCGCTGTGGCGACCCCTTGGTGGAGAATACAAGGGAGCAGCCAAAAGGTACATCATCAAATGCTAAATAAGCCAATATTTGATTTGATGTGTTTCAACACTTTGCACACCCTGCCAAATGTGGAAGTGTGTAAAAAGAGGAGGGGATTAATTAAGATTTCTCAGCCTATTTCAACACTGTGCGACTCAGTGAAGCAGATCAAGGACTGGCAGTGAAGGCTTTAGGCACTTATTTCCAGCTGAATTATTTTGGTACAAATGTTTCTTATTTAAACAGCCTCAAAGTGGAAACTGAGAGATTCTGCTGCAGTAACATGTTTTACTTTGAAAACCTTCCACTAGTGTGTATGTGGCCTGAGTTCCCTGTTCCTTAAAATGATCAGTTTTGGAAAGCTTCATAGTCTTTGTATTATATTTATTGTTATGGTTCATGAATCCAGCTTAGAAACAGGAAGCAGCCAGTATTTAGAACACTAAATTAAAATAGCTGATATTCAGTAAACCCACTCTGCATAGAAACAATGAAAATCCAGGAGATTACTACAAGTTCCCAAGATTAGCCTGCTTCAATTTAGCTCAGAGCCCTCAGAGCTTTTTGCAGTGTCATGAAACTTGTTTTGATGTGATTACAAATTTATTTACCTGCAGCAAGCTTCTAAAGCGCCTAATGAGAGAAGCTTCTCTGGAAGGGAAAGCCAACCTTAAGCAGACAAGAATTTTGTGCAGAGCCATGTGTGCAGATAGAGATGCATAATGACAGCAGGATTGTACAAAAGCTAAACGCAATCATCCTTTAAATGTGTGACGGAACCACACAGCCATGGGGTTTGAAGACCCAACTGATATTTCATTTTTAAGTTGGGCTTCAGGATTTGTCTTCTACCCCTACATTTCCTACATTTGCAGCTGTGCAGTAAACTTCATAAATATTTACAAAAAGGACTGTTTTCATGCACATTATATTCCTAATCCACCCAAAATTATCTTTGACACTGCAAGTTACAGCTCTTTTGGTGATCTAATAAACCTCAAATGAATCATCTTTTTACACAAGCTGACAAAAAAACTGATCACCCACTGTGTGCGATTTGAGGAAGAAAGTCCTCTATATTTAAGTGTTTTCTTTATTTGTATAATTTAACACTGAATGAACTGCTCCTCTCTGCGTTTTCTTTCCAGGTCAGCTGTATGGGCTGGAGAAGTTCTGGGCCTTTTTGAAATATTCAAAGATAAAGAACCAGCCCATTGACCCAAAGCTGCAAGAACACCTCTCCCAGTTCAAAAACCTGGAGGACTTCAGGGTGGTGGTGAGTGTCCACTGAATATGGTTGCATGTTTGAAAGGTTCCTCAAGAATTTTTGCTACAGCTAACAGACCCTGAGCTCAAAATTTTATGATTGAACATCAACTGCTGAGCCAGCACAAGAAGTATTGAGGCATAATGTCATCAGGCCTCATGTCCTCAGCAAACATAAACACCTCTCATTAAAGATATCTTTTTGTCCCAGGTGTGGAATCAGGCAAACTTAATTATTCATGACTTCTGTTTCCGCAGCCCCCAATGGGAGAGGAAGGCGGCAGGAGGAGACGTCCCTCATCCTCGGCCGGGGATGAAGGGAGGCGTCGGCGACATCCTTCCAACACTACCTCAAAGCCTGCGCAGGCCTCCAAATCCCCCAACACTTCAGCTGAGCCTGCCTCGGCTGCTGCACAGACCACACCCAAAGACAAAACCCAGAAAGCCGCAGCGACAACGTCTGCCCAGGGCAAGAAGGCAGATTCCAGAGCTGGGAAGAAGGAAAGTGTTGCATCAAATAAATGAAGCTCCCTTCTCTGGGCATGGGTTTGAAAAGAAGCAGAGTGACGCGGCTGCAGCTCTCAGCTCAACGCTCATTCTTTTCAGGGGCAAACTGTTTGGGTATGAAGAGAGACTGAGCGTGGTTGACTTAATTTGATTGTTTTTTTTCAGTGCATTTCATTTAAAAGCAAGCATAGGCAGCAAGCTTGAATCTGTTCACCTGACAGCTCATAACGTTTACAAACATAAAATGCATTCCCTGCATTTTGCCTTTTCAGATGCCAAAAACTTCAACAAATTTGTTGAGCGCTACATTATATAAACTGCTCTGGTCTTTAAAGGGCTGTTGAACTGTGATTCTAGTTTGCCAAGATGAGAGATACTGCGTGTAGCTAATCAGAAGCAGTTTGCTCATTGATAAAAAATAGTCCAATTTCTGCTTTTTAAAGTCTTCTGAATTGATTATTTGGTATTCAGATGTGTTTAAATTGACACCACTTGCAGGTTTTTTTTTTTTTTTTTTTGGAAAATTTAAAAAGCT